>PVJI01003454.1:0-123621 GCA_004026765.1 Micronycteris hirsuta
ATGTATGGCTGTATCATGATACCAGTACTGTCATATGATGCTTTTGCATGTGATCCTCCCATTTTTCAGTGAGTTATTTTTTTAAATGAGGCTTTGCCTATGTTGAAGTTCTACTACAGCTCTCTAGGACAGTATTTGCTGAAGGAGTTGAAGGTCTGTCAAAGAGCTGGCAACCTACTGCTTAAAAGGCCATGCTAATGATCTGGTAATTGTCTTAATGGATTTTCAATAAAGTGTGAAGTTCTCTGCAGACTTCTCAACAAAGTGTAAAGCATGGTAAGGTATGTGTGAGAGTTATTCTCATTCCTGTGAATTTGTCTCTATCTGTTTACACGGAATCAAGAAACATTGCCAAGTACAGCTTTGGTTACTTTGTCAGTACAAATCTGCCTTGGGTGTGCAAGCCTTCAAGCAGCCTCTCCAGGCTTTGTTTAGCAGGTGGGATGAGGTTAAAGCAGGCTGCCTTCAGAAATGCCTTCCGCCCTTTCAAGCGAAGGGAAGACGGGAGCACCTGACTGATAGTTTTGAGAACATGGGTTCTAAAGAAGCCAGCCTGGATTCCTGGCATTACTTTGCTCAAGACTTTCTCTTGCCTCTTACCTGAAAGGATTTTATTTCTGCTTCTAATGCATTTTGCCTAGAGGACCGAAAGTTCCAAAATGAGGCGTACCGATTCCTTCCAAAAGGACATTTTTGTGGAATTGACATTTGTGCTGTCATTTAGGTTTACTGCCATGTTAAGTGCATTGTGGGTGTACATTACGCCAACCCAGCCATGATTCAGGAAGAAAAAGCTTTCTTCACAATGCTGAAAGGGTAGAGAATGCATAGTTACATGTGTTCGAAAATGTATTTTCTTCTGCCTTTGTCTGGTGGCCTCTACTGCATTTGGAGGGCAGGGAATGGCCAGATGTTTTTTCTTGTGCGAGTCTCTAAGGCTTGAGTCCATGCCCTCTGTGTTTGCTCTTTAGTAGAAATACCACTAAGACCACACGGAGGCCACTGACAGCTCTACCCGAGGGTGGAATTCAGCCCAGGGCAAGGCAGTTGTGCCTTAGGCCCAAGTCAATACGTTTTAAGGTGATATTTTGAACGAATCATTCTTAGATCTGAATTCCATTGAGGTTCTTAGTGTTGGAGTGAATTAAGAGTGTGATTGCCTTAGGTTGGGTTCCTTGGAAATAGATCCTCAGAGCTGAATACAGGAGGTTTATTGGGGAGCACTCTGAGAAACAGCACCAACTGGAAAGTTGGGGGAGTAAGAATGGGTGGAGGGAGAAGGTGATCTGGGGTGCCGTTGCAACAGAGACCTTAGCTTACCCCATTGGGAACCTGGATCTGGCGTGGCCCTGCAGAGCTGTTCCGAGCTGAAGCATGACGGGAGAGACTTGGTATCTTTCCATCAACCAGCCATTGAAGCAGGCCGCTCTTTGGGAGAGGGTATAATCTCGGACAAGGGGGCTCCCTTTGGCAGGGGGTAATTATTGGGTTGGGACGCAGAAGTCTACCATTGGTAGCCAATGCATCTAGCAGCTGGGGGAATACATGCATCAGTCCTGAAGGGGAGATCTGGGTCAGGTACCACAGCATTCTTTTCACAATCAATAATGTAGGGCAACATCAGACTGCAGCCGTATTAGTGACAGCTAATACAGAGTGCCGTTTTGCTTTGAAATCATGCCAGCTATTTATACTAATAATAACAAAAATGAACTGATTGAGAGCTTACTCTGCACCGTCTACTTTCATCTAATTTAGTTATCTTTCTTTTTTTTAATACTCACAGTACCTCTGTAGAGTAGATATCGTATTACCATTTTTCTTGAAAAGTATTTTTCAGGAAGATGAGTTTTCCAGTGTCACACAGTTAGTATCTGATTCACATCACATGCTGTTTTCTTCAAGTTACACTGTTTTCTCTGTCCAGCCATATTGAACTTTCTCTACTTCCAGAATTCATTTTGCTTTCCCTTGCTTTTTTGAATTTGAATGATGCTGATCACTGTACCTGGGATGTCTTGCCTTGCTTGTCCATTGAACATCCATTCATTCTTCAAGGCTCATTCTAAAGATCAATTTCCCCATGAAGTTTTCTTGGACTCCCTCGTAAACAGTTACGTTCTTGGTCTGTGACCCCAGAACACTGTACACTGCACCCAGTAGGTGACGGATACATGTTCCCGAAATGAAGCCATGGGTTCATATTTTCAGCCATGCTGCATTGCTTTGGGGTCTGCCTGATGCATTTCTTCCAAAAAACTGCTCAATCTTGGAACCTCTCTGTCTTCCTGCTCTTCCCAGGAAAGCCTGGAATGTACATTCAAAGCGTCGCTCTTGGCTGACCAAGTTGAGCATCATAACAGCAAACACTGGAAACTCCTACTAGATTTCCCACTTCAAGATGTTTTTGAATTTGTCTGAAACTCATATGGAGACACCCACATTTTTTTCACGGATAATTATTTGGTCTACACTAGTAGTAGACTGGGTCTGTTTGTATCTAGAAAGTAAAAGGATATCTTGATTAATTTTTTTACTTTTTACTTTTCTTTTCGGGGAGTTTCTTACACATTGATAGGGTCAGTGTGGGGGTAAACAATGTGACAACAATTCTCGGCACTGATTCTGCTGATGAAAACTGATGTTGTACGTGAAGACGCTCATTGCTAAAGGCCTCAGGGGTCTGCATACTTTTCTCAGTTCTAGAGCTGTGCCTTAGAGTCTCTCTCATGTGTTATCTTTGTGTTCACCGTTGATGGAACTAGGCTAGATGCTAAAGCTGCATGGTATCTGTAGAACATGTAAATCCTGTTCCCGAGTTCCAGAATTAAAAAAGGAATCCTCTGAATTAAAAGCAGGGATAAATACAAGCTTATAAATACTTTGTAGGATTTAGAACGAGAGTAGAAATAATGGATTCTCTTATGAAAGAGGACTCCTTGCATTGCCTTACCTCTTTTCATTGGTAATTTTATCAGGGACGAAAGCCAGTTCTGTCATCATGAGGCAAAATTCAACAAACCGGTCAGCATCTGGAAGATTTCTTTCCTCACATCACGTACAGATTTGGAGTAAAGATGTATACCGAAAAGCGGGCTTCTGCTCCACCTGGCCTGCTGTCTGGCCCGTGCTTTGCCGGGACTGTCGGGAGCGGCACAGTGCAGGCTGTCATGGTTACAGAGCGGGCGCTGCCTGTTCGGCTCCTCCCGCTCAGTCTGACACAAGCCCCGATGTGCCCGGCACTCTCACGGCTGCCTTGTCTATTTGTTTCACTAAACTGCCTTCTTCTGATGATAAAGCTCCTTCTGCTCATGCCTCTTTCAAGGCATAGCGGTACTCTTCACCCTGAGAGGACGATTCTGAGTGTCTATTGGAATAATTAATACGGACCTCGTAAGTGACAATTTACACGTCAGGAATGGCTTAAGTACTGGGAGGGAGAGGTCTTCTATGCCTTATCGCAGTTCTGTTTTTTTAATCACTGACCTTACAGAACAAACAGAACTAAGACATTGCTAATGTGGAACCTCAATGTTATCTTCTAGTCATTTCTCTTTCTTTTAGATGTGCACACTCTTAAATACACTGTCCCTTAAATATTAATCCAGCTTCGTTATTTAGTAAAAAAAACTTCTTTGTTCTTTTCTTACTTTACATTAGCTTTTTGTGAGGCATAATATCAAAGGCACCAAAAGACAACATAATTCATATCTACAACTTCTTTTTCCTTTTTCAAAACCCCATTTTCATGGTCAAGTGATACTTTTTGACTCCTTGGAGACTGTCCATCATTACCTCATCCTCCAGGTCAGTTTTTCCTTACTAGTCAATAACACAGTAAATCGATATGTTGGAGGTTTGTAGAAGATGTTGAAACTGTCTTTCAGAAACACAAAGATCATACTATTTTTCCAAAAGTTTTAAACCGTGGCTGTTAAACACTTTAAAACATCAAATCCTCAATTCCAAGGCATTGTCACGGTTTTTCTTTTGGTTTATTTCATTCTAGATTCAAGCTGTCCTTATTTTCCTCTTCGTATTAGCTATTAACGCTACCTTACCTGGTCCACAGCACGTGTCTGTATTTTGTGTCTTTTTATTTATTGCCTGCAAATATTTGGCGAATGAACCCACATTTATTTATTCAAGAAATGCATATTTAGGGACTACTAGCATGCTTACTGCCTTGGAATGCTGTGCCTTTTAGAGAGTCTTGTTTAGGGCTGCCTGCACTCATGAGGATCGGCTCTGTCTTAAAGGTTCTGCCATACGTCAGGGATTGACAGCAAAATGTGGTCTAGAAATGACCTTAAACTTGTGCAAATAAGCATGGAAACAAGGGAGTGCTCAGGTAATGGGGGTACAAGGTGATAGACAGGCACAGGGAGCTGGAGTGTCTAACCAAGCCTGATGAGAGCCAATGGGCTTTTTCTCAAGGATCTGACATCTAGCTGAACATTAAAGAAAAAAATGAGTTTTCCAAGTGAAGAAGGAATGGAAAGTGTAGCAGGCAGAGAAAGCAGCACAACTATGGTGGTTTCCAATATCACCACGTAGTTGGAATACAAATAATTCAATGTTACTAGAGTGAGAAGGGGAAGACAGAAATTTGGGTGGGGAGTGAGTGGAGAGACAGGGCTCTGGGGGTGGGCAGAAGCCAGTTCACAGAAAGCTTTCTGTGCCAGCTTGGTGTTTATGCTACAGACAACAGGGGAGTGTTGAAAGATTTTTAGGGGAGGAGAAAATAGACTTGAGTTTTGGGTCACTTTCTGGGGTGTGAGGAGAACACATTTGAGGGGACTGAGTTCCAGAGCAAGGGAAACCAGTTCGGAAGTGGCTGCAGCTGCCCAAATGAGGTGTGAAAACAGCTGAGACTTCAGGAGAAGCAGTAGAGTTGGAAAGAGGGGCATCCGTTGGAAAAGTCTTTAGGAAATGCTCTTGTTTGTGGAAGTGAGAGGATTGGCCATCCTGTCCTCTCTCCACGAGTGAGTGTAGGTGCAGCCTCTGTGGTGGTTCTCAGAGCGAGACAGGCATCGTCCTTTCCTGAAACGACGCCCGGCACCTCTGTATACTGTCAATACATTAGGCAGCTGATTCCGCAGGAGTAATGCTCACGAGGCACCAAATTTCCTGCAGCGGGTCCAACGCGTTACTCAGAAGTTTTCTTTTTTTGCCTCTTAAATATCTGAAGCTTAATCCCAGTGAGGAGAGCTGTCATTTTCTTCCCAGACAGGAAGCTGAACTGTCATTTTGAGTACCCTGGGGCTTTCTGAACTCACAAACCTTTCATTATAAGTACTTGTCTAACTTACAGGGGAGTTATACAGAGTTTTCCCCAAACACTAGGCTTGAGATGCAGCTCACGTGTCTATAATTCTGCCCTTGGTACATGGGCTCCTCAAAGAAAGCTGCCTTGGCAGAGGTCAAAGGAATTGCTCTTTGATTTTGGGAGATGGGTCTCTATAAGGGGGAGTGGGTTGTTTATGTCCAGGACTGCTGGGAGATATGCATTACATCTGCAATCTATAGAAACTTAGATAGCTGCCAGAAGCAAAAAAAAAAAAAAAAAAAAAGGCCAAAGATGAAAACTTACTTAATTTATTATGTAAAATATTTATTAAGAATCTACTCAATGGTCTGGTACTTTATTAGGTACTGCCCAGTTTCCGCTGGGATTAGACAGTTGGTGGATCAAAGCTGGGAGACGGCAGGTCATGTGAGCCTAGGAGGTGTATGTGGATACCTACCCAGGGCAACTTTAGGCAGGGGTAACAGGTGAAGGGATGTATATCCCAATCCTGGGGCAGAAACCAGAGGTCAGGAGTTGGTGGGTCCACATGCAAGCATGAACTCCAAGAGGGGAGAAAATAGATGGAGAGGAGAGAGAGAGCTAACAGATCAGACACCAGACAGGGGAGCTCCAAGTGACAGCAGGTTAAGAATGAGAGCAGAGGGCCCAGACACATCACTGCAAACGCGGGTGGGAGTGGGAGGCTCCCTGTGTGGGATGCTGGGAGTTATGTGTGGGTGCTTCCCACTGGCTTAAAAAGCACAGGTCTCTGGCAGAAGGGATTTTAGCTATACAAGAGAAAGGCTCTTACCAAATGACTGTCTGCTTGCAGCAGATAAGAGTAAAACAGATGGAAAGAGGCAGTGACCGAGAGAAGACAGCATCTAATCGAATGTACTATTGTGTGATGGAAGAGGCTAGAGGAACAGTTTGATGTGGACCGAATTTGTAGGAGTTTGGTGAGTAAAGTAAAGGTTAAGTTGGACAACTGTCCTACTCAAAAACCTTAATTATTTTTAAAGCTTTATCTTTAAACTTCTAACTTTATTTACTTTTAAAACTCATTTTACCTTCCCAGCTCCACATTATTCACACTCCCTGTGCCAACCTTCGCCTGTGACATTATGCTTTGAATTCCTGCTGAGGAGCCACCTCCTTCATGGATGCCCACCTGGATGCCCCCTAGTCGGCCCCAGTCGTCCTCTTGGAGCTTGGACCCACCTTCTTCTGGCTGGTGAGTTACTGGAGTGATTGCCTCTGCTGGGTCATGGGGTCCACAAAGTATGTGTTATTTACTATTAATCTCCCTGCCCATCCAGTCGTACAAACAGTGGAGAACACTTCCACTTGGTACTTACAGATCTCCATTAATTATCCCCTCGCTATCCTCCTTCCTATTCACACAACCAGAAAATGCCATCTTTCATTACTCCTGACTCTGCCCTGCTCTGGGTCTGCCCAGGTAAGCCTGTCCAGCTCCTGTCTCCCCCTTACATTTTGGCACTTCCAAACCCTCCCTGCTCTGCGTCTCATCTGTACTTCCCTTTCTCCTTTCCTCCTCCTTACTCCTGCCAGGGCCTTCTTCGTTTTTATTTCTTTTTTTTTTTCTTTTCCCCCTTCTGGAACTATCCTCAGGATCTTGCCCTCATGATTCTTGACCACATACTCATCATTTATGCAATACTATTATTCCTTTCTTGTCAATACATTTATTTGTAACTATTCTCATACCATTCATTCATGAAAACATTCATTTCTCTATTTTCCTGATCAAATAGTTTGTTTACCATGTGCCAGAAACTGTGTTTCGCACTGGAGACGTGACAGTAACGTGGCACCATCCCTGCTGCCCAGGTGTCCTCAGTCTGGTGCATTTGCATTGCCACTCGACAGCACTGGGGTGTAAACTGTTAGATATAGACGTTTACACATACTTCACGGTTTACAACGCACTTTCACACTTTATTTCTTGTGTGGTTTGATCTCATCACAAACTTTAAATGTAATTGCTAATTTATTTGTAAGTGTAACCGACTCTCATGGAGTTCAACAGTGGTGGGCATGAACACTGGATTGTGGTCCACGTGCACAAGGTTATCCTTGAACGAGTTATAGCTCAACATGACATTGCCACATCCACCTGCCTCTCGTTCCAACCTTTATAATTCAGTACAATTTAATTCAATCCCAACACATGAACAGTCACTGATCATTGGCAACACCCTATACATTCAGGATTCCAGGAAGAATAATGCTCAGGTCCTGACCCCCTGGAAACTCAAGTAGTTTTTTTCTTCCCTCCTACTATGAGATTTTTTGGTCTTATTTCTCTATGATTCCTAAGGGATATAGGGATGACATCAATTATCTCTTCTTTTTATAAGGAAAATTGGTTGACATGTTTTTATCTTTTGTCAACATAATCCGTTCGGTTTTAAGCACATCCTCTCTGTGGCACCTGGTGTGTTTGATCACCTTGGAGCTGTCCCAGCTCCCCGCAGAGACCCAGGAGAGGACCACAAAAGCCATTTTATTTGTTTCAACTCAGCTGAGTTCTCAGAGCTCACCTTCCGGTTTGACACACACTACAACAAACTGAAAAGCCAAAAAAAAAAAAAAAAAGTAAATCTTTGAACAGCTTTCTCAGAAGAACAACATGCTCTAGCTGTTTTGCTCTACCTCTTGAGTCTCTGCATGATGGAAACAAGTGCTTAATTGAAACGTTAACATTATTTCTCTCAAAATCTGCGGACGGACCCTTCCACAGCCCCCATCATTCTTCTGAATATGGGCTGCACCTCAGAGGGCGGTTCACACTGAGAGGTTTGCACCACTGAAAAACTTCTGCTCGGATATCAAAGAAGCGGCAGCAGGTGCAGGGGTGTGCCCAGATTTATGAAAATGGATTTGTGGAGGCCACATCAAAGAGAATGCAGATTCAGTAGCTCTCTTCACCTATAATAGTAAGGAAAACTTTATGTTCTGTGCTAGAAATAAGAGCAAGGGGAAAAAAACAGCTTAAGGAAATAAAATCATGAGGAAACAACTTGTTTCCATCTAATGTCTCAGAAAACTCACATATTTTACATATATTCTGGCAACAATACAGATATTTTTTTACCCTCCAGATATTTCAACTATAATGATGTGTTTCAAGATCTTTCCCAGCCATGAAATGACAAACTGGGGGAGTGAGGGGCCCGGAGCAAGGCACAGGACTATGGCGAGTCTAGGAAGTTTTTATTAAATGACTCATAAATACCAGGGAGAAAATTATAGTAGTTATTATAATAGCTATTATATAGCTTATTTTAATTAAAGTGAAACTTTTATTTTTTCCTGATGTGGGACTGTGTTCTGAATCCATCACTGCGGGGTTTGGATAAATTGAAACACTTAAGAACTAAGCCCTGATAGGAACAAATGTGCTTTGGGATGTTACAAATGGGGCCGCTGATGGGTTGTATTAATTTTCCTGCGGAACCATGGAGGAGCTGTGACCTCGGGTGAGTTTTTCAACTTCTCTCAGCATTATTCTTTCCATCTGCATAATGAACGGGACGCTGCGCATGTCTTGTGGGTGATGCCTAACCAGGGAAAGTCAGAGGAGAGGGCCTCGGGAGCCGCGATGTGAGTGCATGTTCCTTTCCACCCCTTTTGTCCACTCTGACCTGTCCTCTGTCTTCACAAACTCTCTTGAGCTGATGCTGGGGCTCCTGTCCCCGCTTTCACAAGCTGTAAGTGCAATGGGGCCTGTTTGGGTGGAAACGGCCTGTGGGAGATGTGGACATGAGAGGCACTTGAATGAACACACAGAAAACATGCGTCTACTTACTGCTCACATTCTGTGGCGAGCAGAATAATACCAACGCCCTCTCCCATGTCCACATCCTAATTCCTGAAACCTGTGAATATTTTTACCTTATATGGCCAAAGGGACTTTGCAGATATAATTAGGCTGAAGATCTTGAGATGAGAGGTCATCCTGGATTCTCTGGGTGGGTCTACCCACAAGGGTCCTTGTAAGTGACACAGGAAGGTAGGAGAGTGGGTGTCAGTGTCAGAGCTGAAGATGGTATGCTGTTGGCTTTGAACATGAACAAAGGCGTTGCAAGCCACAGAATGCAGGTGTCCTATGGAAAACGGGAGAGGCAAGGAGCAGGTTCTCTCCCAGAGCTCCTGGAAGGAACCAGTGCTGCCAGCACATTGATTTTAACCCAGTGAAGCCTATTTCAGACTTCTGACCTCCCAAAATATAAGATAATAACAAATTTAGGTGATTTAAGCCACTTGCTTTGTAGTACTCTGTTATGGTACGATTGGAAACTAATTGACATTCCAAGCCAATCATTCCATCACATGATAATAGACATTGGAGTGAAGAATAAAAAACAACTTCATCAGCCTTTTTCGTTAGATGTAGTCTACCAACTGTGGGAAGGAATAGAGCTGATGAGAGTGGACTGAACTTCACAGCCTTACTCAAGTCCCTAGCGCATGGATATAACTGGGCTTCATTTTATTCGTCATGATGCTATACCTCCTCCTAGTCATCACTTTACACTTTCTAGAATAATCTTCTGAAACCAGACATCTAATCCCATCATTTTCCTGCTTAAAACTTTCAATACTTTTCTTGTACATTGCCTTCAAGAGAAGGGGTGAATTCTTAGCATGATCTGCTAAGACCCTCTGTGATCTGTTCCTGACTGAGCCACTGCAACATCACAAACACATCTTCTGCCCCAGCCCCTTAGGCCCCAAGCTCTATTTGCATAGCAAGTGCTTACAGGTCTTCGCATGCAGTGGCTTCCCAGGGTTCCTTGTTTTCATTTGAATGTCCTTGTATATTAGCTGATATTTGTTAAGCACTTATTATTGTACTTTTTACTTTTAAATGCATCATTAATCTCCAAGTAGTAGGTGCTAGTATTATCCCCATTTTGCAGATGAGAAAACTGAAATACAAAGCATTTAAGTAACTTGACAAAGGCTACCTGCCTACAAAGTGGAAGAACAAAATACTGATCTGGGAACAGCAGTGAAGTCAAGGGAAGAGAAAGAAGGAGGGGTAAAAGCCCATGTAAGGGCATGTTACTAATTGGTTACATCTTTGGAGTTTAATTCTGCTAGATCTTTCTGAGAGGCAGATACACTGTCTTGGAGTTGTCCGCCTGGGGATTGATAAACACAGCATGTATTCACTGCTTTCCATTCCCAGGGGTTGAGGCTCACCTGCTAGGGATGTTAAGCGCCCTCCATATCTGGTGGCATATGGGTTATACCAGCCACCTGGACTACACCGGTGTCTATACAGTAACACTGGAAAACCTTTAGAACTCAAGAATCCAGGGCAGAAAGCTCAAGGTCCCCATCATGCACAGGATGTGACACGTTGCCATGGAGGCCCTTACCAAACTCTCCCACTGCTACCGTGGCAACCGGAGGTCAGGCAGACAGACGTGAAGTGTAGAATGATGGGCTCCCGATACTGTGCTCCAGGTTCCCTGATAAGGTTACTACTTCAGGGGCTTCAGGTGTGTGGAATAAAGCTCCTCTGTAAATGTTCACAAGCCCCAAAGCTAACCTAGGCCCTTGTGATTGCTGTCGACAAGTGTCACCTGGGTATGAGCGTCTCAGACGCCATATGCCTTTTATAAATAGTCTTAGGGGCTATTGCATAATAATGGTCGCAGCACATTACTTTTAATACTTTGATAAGGGTTATTTTTGTTGTTATGATTACAACTTATAGTATTTGTTTACTCCATTCATTCAGTCAGATATCCAACAAATACATGCCAATGACAAGTTTTTGATGCACATTTTCTTGAGAAAAATAAATTAATCAAGGGCAAAATGCACAGGTATCTCCTGGAAAGAATCCAAAAATTCTGAGACTGGAACCAACCACTTTAGAAGTTTTGCTTAATGCCATCCATGAGACCCAATCTTATTAAAAACACCCATTGCAGAAAAGGCTGGGTTGGAGGGGACCAGAAACTAATGAAAGTTTTGAACTTGGTTGTTCTAATATCATCAGGCAGACTCATCCTTCACTCACTCTCTGTAGAAAGAGGTGCATATAGATGAAGCAAAGGAAAATGCCTTCCCATGACACCTAACTATGAGCCAGGTGAGAATCATAGGCAGCAAATTTGAGCAGAATTCTCTCAGGCCTGGAAAAAAGCAGGGCCGCTGATGAGAACTGCAGGGGACAGAGAGGAGGGACACGGTGAGGGGCCTCTGGAGATGAGGTGCTCACTTTGCTGCCGAGACTGGCTTTGCTGGCTGAGCAAATTTCTGTGTTTGAGGCTGTGGGTATGAGGGTTTGTGTGGACAACTGAGCGCTCTCGTCTCCATGAAGAAAAACATGAAGAATTATTTAGAGGTCTGACTCTACAGGAATTCTGTGGTGCCCCAACCTCTTAAAAAAAGATTATTTTCAGAGTCTATTTGTTTCACTGCTGGAGATCAGGGGAGCAAGATGTGAGAGCTGTTTGTCAACTCTCAGACAGAGAAATCACTAATCCAGCTTTTTCTGGGGTCAGGGAACCTGGCCTCCTTTCATCAAAAGGAAATGACTTCACAGAGAACGTGCTGTCATTATAAGCAGGATAGAAATTAAACAGCACCGAATTTGCAAGCCACTCATTTGCTTCTGTTCTTTAATTGATTTTTGAACTGGAGCTCACTTGCTAACTTTCTGCCTAGAAGTTTAGAACCAGCGTCTTGTGTATGATCACAGGAATAATTAAGTTATATTTTGTTTGTGATGAAAACACACACTCCTACAGACATATACACACTCACACACACACACATCCCTCTATTCACAGGTCACCTTTGCCTTGAAGATTGAACTTAAACTCAATCCAGCAAACATGTGTCGAACATAAGCTGTGTGCCAGATACTGTGATGGAGGTTAGGGTAAAAGAAAGATGTGGTTCATGCTTTCGTGGCTCAACAATCTCTTCTGTAAGAAAATAACTCACAATAAGAAATGAATTCATTCACTTAAGCGTTCACTCAGCAAATATATGCTAAAGGCCTGTTAAGGGCTGAACTGTGGTCTCCCCAAATTCACATGTTGAAGCTCTAACTTCTAATGGGACAGCATTTGGAGATAGAGTCTTTAGGGTGGTAATTCAAGCTAAATGAGGCCATACGTGTGGAATCCTGATTCAGTAGAACTGGTACCCTTAAAAAGAGACAGCAGAGCTTTCTCTCTCCCTCTCTCCCCGTCTCCATGGCACAGAGGAAAGTCTGTGTGAGGACACAATGAAAAGCAAGGAAGGCAAGTCTTACTAGAAACCAACTTACTATCATAACCTCCAGAACTAGGAGAAATAAATTTCTGTTGTTTAAGTCACCAGCCCGTGGTATTTTGTTATGGCCAATGAATGGACCAATACAGGACCTATTACGTGCCAGGCACTGGGCTAGGTGCTTAGGGTGCAGCATCGCACACAACAGGCACGGTTCCTGTTCTCGAAGGATTTCTTTCTAGTGGAGGAAGGTTAAGTGTAATGAATGTTTTCAGAGCAGAAAATAAAGTTATCTGTGGAGAATTTATAGAAGGAGTATGGCTTATTTTAGAAGTCAGGAAAAGTCTGCAATTTTTTTTTTTTTAATTCTCAAGTATAAGTTCAAAGTTAATGAAGGCTGGGATTAGGGAAGGTCAGTCAAGGCAGTGGCACTAGTCTATGAGAGGGCCTGATGGCAGGGGAGGCCATGGGGCTATTTTGATACCCTGGGACACGGCCAGCATGATAGAACTTAGCTGGCAATGGAGAGAGATAAGCACAGACTCCTGAGGCCATGTTTAGAAATGTGATTCTTAGAGCTCAGGAACGATTCTAAACAAGAGAAAGGCATGAAATTGGAGTGTATGAGGGAACTCTAGGGGTAGGTAAGCACATCAGGAACAATGAGGCCCTCAGACCCTGATTATGACAGCCTACAGCGTTGTTTCCTAAGGCTGGATGGAGTGTGTGGAAAAGATGATTTGGGGGAGAAATAGTCATTTTTATATGCCTAGAAGGATCTATTCCTTAGGCATGATTTGCAACTGTACTTTCTGCAGTCCGCTAGGAAGAAAGTGTCTAAATTATTTCAAAGAAATCAACGTCAGCTGTTTGTGGTTTTAAGGCCATCAAATGCCGCACTGACCCTACCAAAATGGACCACTCAAAATATAACGTATCGAAAGACGTGTATAACTGAGTCATTCACTTAGAAATGTCTTTCTTTACTCTTGGCTGTAGAAATGGTTGGAACTGATAAATGGCGTGCTGGAGAATTTAGTTTGTTGGGGTACATCCATCCAGTAGGTGTTAGCAATCACACTCCCCTGACAGGGTCCAGGCCCACACCTCAGAGCAAGCTTCTCCTACAACTGAGAGTGTTGACGGGAAGACAATCAGTTGTGGCGAAACCCGGGTGTTATTGCCGAGCAGTCACACACTCAGCATGAGCGTCATTCTGCACTCCAGAAGGGAGCTTAAAGAGATTATAAAAGGCTTGGGTTTGAAACTGTGGCTATAAAAAGGGGTGAGTGTGGGAAGAACAGGGAGAAAAAACACAACAGGCTGCCAGACACTTGGTAGAGTTTATACAATTAGTTCCTCATTCCCCCATGCAGCTAAGCCAACCCAAGCACTCAAAACATTCTTCTTAATGCCCTGTGAGTTTCACAAGAGTGACTTTCTGGAACCGAATCAAATGTTTCTATAATTCCCTTGACTTAGTTTTCTTTTGCTTGTGGACCCTATTCCCTTAGTTGCTACTTTGCCTTGCTTCATCCACCACGTAGCACATCAGAGAATATTTTATACAGTTCCTGTTAGATCCGAAAACCTTGAACTTGCAGAATCATAGTATTTCCCCCAGTTGTTGATATTATCTTTGCTGATTACTTTTTCTCTCTCTGGAATGTCCAGTTGGGCTTGAACTGAATTCGCCTCTCAGATCTGAAGCAGCGTCTTTTGTACATGCATCCCACCAGCAAGCTCTCCCTGGTGACCAGAGGAAACTCCAGCAGGAGAGTAAGTGCAGGGTATGTTCCAGAGGGCCCAGGAGAGTAAAGGCAGGAGACAACTATGCCCTTTGACGGCAGAGAACAGTAAATTATCTTGGCTCATTTTAGCCCCATCTGCAATATTTGGCACGCTAACATAGAAAATGGCTAGAAAACCTGGTATCTAGGAAACTGAATATTCTCTAAATGCAAAAGCTGAGGAGGTTGCTAAAGAAAGAGAAATGGTAGATGAATTGTTTCCAGGTGGATTTGTCATTCATCAGCGTAATATTTAGACAACCTCTCTGTCTCTCATTCCTTTCTCTCACTGACCTACTTTTAATTATGCCATGTGAAAAATGTACTTGGTCTTTGCAGCCATAAATTAAGTTGCTTCTTGTAACTGCTTCTAAATTTCGGGGGTAGAAGACTTGGGCTGGTCTTTGATCATGCAGTGCAGAAATGTCAAAACACCACAAGAAAAATAGACGAGGTGAAAGCCTGTCAAACAAAGGTTCAGTTTTAGAGAGTTTCATTTTTCATTAGTTCGTGGCGTCTTCAGTTACAAATTGATTAGGTATTTAAAATTATATTAAGATTAACACGAAACTCTTCTAACCCTTCTATTGGGTTGCAAGGTTCCCTTTTAGCTTTCTACAGTATGTTTATAGAGGTACTGCTGAGCTTACTCAAGTTGCTTGTTCTCAATTCCTGAGGCTGAAACTCCAGAACTCTGGGTCATTGGTACTTTGATTCTGGAAAGCGCATTGTTTTATTTGTGCAATATGAATGAAAGTGTTTTGCTCTTTCCTTCATGATGAGCTACATTTTCTTTGCTCCTTACACTTTCAGGAGATTCCCTTATCTCTCCCCCTACTCCCATATTCCTTAATGACTTTGTTTCAAATGTGTATGGAACATTTGCTTTGAAATAAGATTCACAGATAGCCAAACTGGTGTATTACAAAAGTGTATTAAAGCTGGGTTTAAAAAACCCCACCAAAAATAGAAATTATAACTAATTAGCTTTCCCCAAGCTAAAAAGCTAGTGGGGCTAGGTGATCTTTGTCATAAGTGCTTCATATGTACATCCCATTACATGCAAAGAACTGGAGTTGTAGCTTTACATAATTATCTTTTTTTGTTCTCACAATAATTCTAGAAGGTGGGAGGTAGGCACTGTTTATGCATGTTTTACAGTTAAGGAAACTGAGCATCAGAGATGGTAAAAAAAAGATCTTGCTCACGGGAGTCTTAGCGAGATCGAAGCTGGGATTCATACCTGTGCTTGCTTCCTGCGCTCTTCTCTCCCCGCCTCCCTGCCACCTGAGCAACTGCAGGGGCCTCTCCTTGAGTCTGTGAGGGCCGGCAGCCGGCAGAGGGAGGTGGGAGAAGAAGAGTTGTGTCAGAGACCAAGAGAAGCAGATTTGTGAATTTACACAGATCTCAGGGTCAGGCTGATGTTAGAGGAACTGCCAAATCTCTGTCCCTGAGGGGTTCTGTTTTGTTTTTGTTTTTTTTTTTAATCTGTAAGATGGGGATGATGGTAGTAACCGCTCATAGGGCTATCGTTAGGCCCGAATTATCCATGTACACCATTGAGCACCTGGCACAGGGGAAACGGTGTCAGAAACTCCTAACTTCTTTCTCTGCCTCCCTCTCTTCCTTCCTTCTTTCCAACATCATTCATTCATTGAGTATTTAATAAATGCCTATTATGCACTATTCTAGATATGAAGTTAGCAGATGTAAACACAAGGGACACCTTGAAACCAAAAGATCTTAAACTCTTAAGCATGGTGGGGACAATAAATTGTATAACGATGGGATATACACTATGGTAAAAATAGGAAAGATAAACTGGTCGTTAAGTAGACTTTTCTGAGGTGGAGCAGTAGATGAGAAGGATATTTGGAGTAGCAGGAATAGCATGTGCAAAAATCTGCGGCAAGTGGCCCGAGGTGGTGAAGAGTGTGAAGGGTGTAGTCAGCAGAGACGGAAGGTAAGGCAGACAAGAGAAAAGCAAACAGTGAAGGGCCTCAGTACCTCATGTGGAGGTTATTTCATTTGCATAGCAAGAGATGTGTCCTCATTATAAGTCACTGTTCTATGCCGTTTACTAGTAATGACTCATTTAATCCTCATAATAACCCTATGAGGTAAATATTGTCATTACTCCATTGTACAGGTGGAGAAAATGAGGTGCAGCTCAAGTCACGCAGTTAGTTACTGGCACAGCTGGGATTTGAACCCAGGTAGTTTGGCTCTGGAGCCCTTTCTTAAGCACCTTGCTCAGGATGCTGCTTTGCAAATGTGGATCAGACCCTGAGAAAGTGGGAATCTACTCATGGATGCTTTACAAACATGGATCTGACCCTGAGAAAGCGGGAATCTAGTCATGGATGTCAGACAGATCGGGGATGTGATTTTTTTTGACCCTCAGAACGATTATTGTGGTGGCATGGTGAGGTGATCTGGACGGGGGGAGGGCACAGGCAGACAGATTCATGAGGAGGGTTTAATAACCTAGGAGGAAAATCATAAGGGCCAAGCCTGCCATGGTGGGTGGGAAATTGGAGGGTCAATTTGAAGGCAGATTATGGGGTGGTGAGGAAGGGGAAGAGGGAAGAGAAGGTAGAGGTCACTTTGGTTTCCAACTTAGGCATCTGAATAGATGGTCAAACCATTAAAGCTCAAGAATCAGCCATGTGGAAAAAGAGGGATTAGTTAAGAAAAAGCAAAATCCTCTAAATCCAGGAAATATAAAATGCATCATTAGATATATATAATTATATGGTTTCTCAGTATGCTTGTTTCAACTCCTATCCAAACACCCACAGAGTTGATAGGATCGAATGAAAGAGAACATATATTTATTGCTGAAATGAAAAACAAAAGTCAGCAGAAACAGAGAAGCTTGTTTGGAAATATGTCTCCCTGACCATGAAAATGTAACCATTTGTAGCATTTCAAAGTAGCAAGGAAGGGAGGGTGGCAAAAAGATGGGCAGAGGTGGGAGGGTTGACAAGGCTGAAGCCAGGTTGAGAGACCATACTAGCAGGATGGCCCTCCTTGCCCACAGTTGCCACCCAGTAAGACTGGCAAGGAGAAAAAACTGGAGTGGGCAGTAAGACAGGAATGAGCGGAGCAGGAACGATGGGTCAGGTGCAGAGGGTCAGCAGGGTGGAGGGCCCCGGTGTTCCTAGCAACGGGCAAAACTACGAGCCCTTGAGTGACCAGTCCCTGAAGCATTAACCCCTGGAGATGACATCTAGGCATCAGCTCTATTTCAGCTCCAGGCCCAGAGAAACAGCAAAACCAGGTGGAGCAACACCATAGCTGACATCAGGACAAGCTGCAATGACTAATGACACCTTGCCACGGCACTGACCAATCAGTGGAGACCACGATACAGAGGAGACACACCTGGACAGCCGATGAATATTCTCCTGGGATCCTCCCAAAGAAAGCCCTCAGGATGGAGGAGGACCCAGTGCTCTGCCTCTATGGAGCATGCCATTCCCTACCCCTTCTTTCCCCAGGCCTTTCTCCCCTTCCCCCCTCCACCTCTCTCTCTCTTTCACTCCCTCTTCTAAGCTCCAAGGGCCTTTATTTTGCCTCTGTAACTTGTTTTCTGAGCCCATTTCTTCTATGGCTCACTTCTTCTGCCTCTGCAACTTTCTAAATAAACTTCCTCTTATAATTCGAGTCTTGGCTCTGAATTCTTCTCTTAGCCAGAATTCAAGAACCGAGGTTGCTGAACCAAGTTACCACCTGGTGCCATTTTTCCACCTCTAACACAAACCGCTAAAAAAGCTGCTTTTGTTGGTCTTCTTAGTCCCAGCTCCCCCTCCTTCCTGAGTCCCGTTCTTACCCTTCACTCTCCAATTGTGCAAATGTATTTTCTCTGATTAAAACAAATTGTATTGGGGTTGATCCACTACAATTTGGTTACATTAGGGTGTGGTAGAACCTTACAGGGGTTGCTTCTGAAACTTGGGGTGGAGAGGAATAGGGAATATCAGAGACTGGCACACAGAAACTGAAGAGGGGCTCTCGTCACAGGAAGAGCATCCCAAAGCTCACTGCTTTCTGCCTTCCTATTCAGCATGTTCATGAAGCTGTCCTGGACAATCGTTCAAACGTCTTGAAGCTTCGCAGACCATTTGGACTACAGATTGGAATATAGTTGCGAAGGACCAGATTTGCTGTGTCTAAATGCAAAACTAATCAACTCAAAATGAGAATTTCATATGGGGAAGGCCATTACAACTTTGACTTCTTTCATCTCTTGTATGTGGGATGCCATTAATGTTACCAGCTGCATGCGTTTCTCTGAATACCAACAGCAGAGGGAAAAAAACCCACCCGCACGCCATTGACTCCCCTGTTTTCCACTGAAACAGCTATTGTATTGCCAAGGCAAATGTAAAACAGGCTACCACAATAGCAGCAATTTCCCCAATGCCCTGTTAATTTTCAGTAAATCAAAATAAAATGTGTTATTATTTATTAAGAATAGGCACTACATACGGTTTCCAGATGATAAGTATTTCAGTAAAGTACCACACTGAGAACAATTGGAGTAGGCTTGCAAGCTGTAACCTTAGAGTAATGGGTATAGCCCAGGGTCAGAATTGTCACTTTTATTGGGTTAATTCAATGTTCATGGTTTATAGACTATGATATAAGACCAGTGAAAAGTTTTCCGACCCCCAGTATCAGCTGCATTATACATATAATTTTATGTAAAAGAATAGCGTCTCATATGTTATTATTTATTCATAATGACATTCACGGAGCAACTGCATGGCACAGAATGATAGTGTAGTCTGGGGCGGAGAATATGGAGCACAGATTCCAGACACTGGGCCTCAGACAGCTCCTTTAATTATGTTCACTTTAGAGGCACAATGTAGAAGAATATAATGTCACAGTTGTGGGACAGAATGCCGTTCCTTCCCAAATAGAATACGAAACCTGGAAGGATCCCACACTTGGGAGATGTTTTCAGCCCCTTTGAAGGCAGTTTCATACATTAGGAATCTTTTTTTTATAACACTGGGCCCTGGTAACCACCTGGGTTAAGGGGAGCCTTGATCTAACCTCTGGTTTGAAGAACCTTCCTCTCTCTGAAGAGAGGAGGACTGCAGATGGCCAGGGACTCTGGGGGTCACAGGGCGCTTTCTGGATCTGGCCTGTGCCAGATGTCCTGGGAGGGCTGCCTGCCTCGGCCTCCGCTGCATGTCCCCTTCTCTGCGCTTCCAGGTCCTCACAGCTGGGTCACTGATTTCTTGACCTAATGCCGCCTGAGCTGGGAGGCCTTTGCCTCCGATCTGCTCTCCCTGCTGGCCTTGCTGCTGGATGCTCTCCCAGGCCAGTCGGGGTCTGGCACCCGGGGAAGAGTCTGCGCTGTGTCATCACCTTCTGCCACGAGGTCACGCCCTCCTTGTTCTCATGGCTGCATGTCTAAATTAGAATTCCTGTTTGGTTCTGGATATGTGCCTTAAAGAAAAGGAACTTACAGTGCTTTTTGTAAATTAAACATGAAATATGTATTCATTCAGGAAAATCAGAATACCCCCCCAAATGACACAAAGTCCCACTGCTTAGTGAGAACTACCACTAATGTTTTGAGGATTATTCTTTAAGAATTTTTTTCTCAGCATATTGATAAAAAACTTGCTTTTCTTACAAAATGAAATTATATATATATATTTATAGTTTTACAACCTAGATATGTGTTTTTTCTTTTATCGCATGAAAGTAGTTCAATATAAAAATATACTCTTTAAGGTTCTTGTGAATGTTCCTTACTATTCTGATTTCCGTTATATTTTTAAAATCCAAAATTCAAGAAGTATGTATTGTAACACATTCATTGCCTTTATTACCTCATCTATTTTTGCCAGTTCCTCTGTCTAAAGCCTTATTATGGGCCTTTGTGACCCCAATATAATGACTGACTCACAAAATGAATAGAAGAATCATCTCTGGCACTTCTCTGAAGTTTATTTTCCAAGTTCTAACCTCAGTTATTTTCATTCAGTGATTTTGAAGTGGGGTTCTAGATTTTTTTTAAATGATTTTATTTATTTATTTTAGAGAGAGGGGAAGGGAGGGAGAGAAACAGCAATGTATGGTTGCCTCTCACATGGCCCTCACTGGGGACCCGGCCCGCAACCCAGGCATGTGCCCTGACGGGGAATCGAACCAGGACTGCTTGGTTCCCAGCCTGCGCTCAATCCACTGAGCTACACCAGCCAGGGCTGAAGTGGGGTTCTAGATTTTTAAGAATACCTGAAATGATTTTTCTTCAGCATTCTTCTTATGCCACTCTGTCAGCAACATTGCCTAAGAGGAGCCAGACTCCCTGAAGCCTCTTGGCCGCTACACCTGGCAGCTCTCTGCCCAGAGGACACCTCCCCACACAGTAGCCAGGAGTGCTCCTTCTCATTCACTCACAACTCAAGTTTTCATTTTCCCGTCACTAGCGAGGTTCTCTTGAGCTGAGCCGGCAGTTATAACCTCCCTCCTTTGTGCATATTTGACACCCCGGAGTACCTCTGGTTCTGCACCTGCCATCTTCCCAGTAGACTGTGAGCTTCCTGAGGGTCACAGTCATATCACTCCTGTGTGTGCCCAAGACTGGCGATTGGTCTGGCATCTACACTAAGCAGCAGCTTCACTGGTGCCTGTTGCATCAAAGGAAGGAAAGAAGGAAGGAAGGAAGGAAGGAAACGAAAAAAGGACTGTTTTAGAGTGAAATAAGGGAAAGCTCCCTACAGGGAATTCTATTTGAGCTAATCTTTAAAAATATGACAAAGGACCCCCCAAAATGGAATTTATTTCTAAAAAATGGTCTATTTATTTTTATATGTTTAAACTTCAGTCACTTTTAAAATACTCTCCATGTGATGTAATACACCTGTTGAGACTTTTTCCACTGCTCAAAACGGTTATTGAACTTGTTGATTTTGATGCCTTTTAGTGCTTCTGCTGTTTTTGTTTTTTCACCTCTTTCACATCAATAAAACATTTCCTTTTGAGGACTTTTTTCATGGGGGGAAAAAGTCACTCAGGGTAAGATCAGGTGAATAGGGAGGATGCAGTGTGGGCGTCATGGCATTTTTGGTCAAAAACTGCTGAACACTTAGTGCCACGTGGGCAGGTGTGCTCACAAATTACCCATCATAAAATGGGCAAACACACTAGAAGAGTCTTAAAAAATTCACTGAAGCTGAATTCAGCCTCTTACAACACCACCAGCTGGTACACTGGTACAAGTGGGTTCCTAGAATACTCACCTAGCAGGAGAAGACTGTACCACAAGGGGCCCACCCTCAAGAAGATAATTCTGTTTTTTTGGGGGGGAGGGGTCATCCCTCATAGGTATCATTTGATGAATGGCAGCTACTCTTACTATAGCAGCTCTTTAAAACTTCCCTACTGTCCCTTAAAACAATGCATTTTATAATTTTCAGTTTCTCCTAAATATAGGGAGTTTATCTTGTTTAAGGCCATAGAGCTCTAAAAAGCAAAGAATGTGAACCAACATGGCCCGCGGGCCAGACACGGGAGATGGGAGAAAGGACAGCTGAGGTGTGTGGTGCACAAGAAAAAACGTGGAGTAAGAATGGCTTGTAATGGTATCACAGAGTAACTCAGCTTAACTTCAATTGTGGGTGGGTATAGAGAAGAGTAGAATCTGGGGCTGGAAAGGTAGTTCAAAGATGAAGTATTGAGTTTTTCACCAGACTTTAGGGAGGCATTACATTATTGTTAATAAGAAAGTGTTTGCTGAAAACTGGAGGCAGTGTGCACGTGAGATTGGAAGGGGAAAAGGTAAGGTGTGGGGAGACCAGGTAGGAGTTACAGCCAAAGCCCAAGTGAGAAGTGTAAGTACCTAATGCAGTGCAGGGGCAGCCGGAGTGAGTACAAGATACACATTTTTGGTCTGGAACTGAAGCCCATATTGACTGGCTGCGCACAAACGAGGTTGCCAGTTGATTCCGAGGGTGTAGTCTGGGAAATGTGCTGTGCCTCTAACAGCAATGGGCTGAGGAACAGCTATGGGAAGAGGTGTTGTGTGTGGAAGGAAGCAGAGTGAGAAACTAAATTTCAGATAAGGTAAATTTGAGATGTCAGAGGCAGTGTTACAGAGAGAAATATAGAGCAGGTAGTGGGGAAAAGTGGATCAGAAATTAAGACAGACTGGGTAAGTGCTCTGAGAAAAAGGTAGTAAAGTTGCAGAAAATGCCAGTTTCTCATGACCTTGGATATGGACAGGTAGATTGGGGAATTTGCAGGAAAACCAGCATTGCCGGGGAACACCACGAATCCTGTAAGGCCAGCAATGAAGCAGATTAAAAGAAAAGGCAAAACATAAACGGAGGTGATTGAATGGAATCTTGCTCTTGGGTGTGACCATGGAAAAAAATTAGAGCTACCATTTCATAATATGAGATTCATAGATGACTTGCTGCATCATAGGAAGCGTTTGCCTTTTAATCAGGCTAGAGACTCTTGTGTGCTCTAAATTCTCTATCTAAGGACTCATTTTCCAAAGGTAGAATTTCAGGTACATAACAAGCTGGTGGAAAAGGTTGTTGGGAGTCCAGGGACCTTATTAGCATGCATAATAGTTAATATTTATTGAGCTTGTGATAAATGATTTAATTCATTTAATTCTGACAAAATAACCCTGGGTGGTAAATACTATCAGTCGCTCCATTGTAGACTCGAGGAATCAGAGGCACTGAGAGCTTCCCTAACTCGACTAAAGTCTCAAGACTGGTAAGCGCACGTGGGCATTTGGCGGAAACAGCCTGACCCCGCCGGCCACACGCTCCCTGGTACTCAGTGCTCTCCTCGTCCTGATAGCATCGAGGCTTTCCTGCCTCACCTGGAGTGAGCTCCAGCTCAGAGCTGGCACCACTCACACATGGTTTCCCACAGACAGATATTCTCTGTTGCGCCATTAGCTTTTTAGTTTTCGGAGGTGCAGGTGGGTGGGACTTAGGTGGGGAGAGTTCTGGGATGTTAACTCCCTAGCATGGCTGTTTCCTTGGAGTCACCCACCATGTAGAATGTGCTAGAGAAGAGAGATGTGTTCCCATTTCCTTTGAGCTGGTGTGGTTTGGAAGGAGGGCGAGGTGATCTGGCAAGCACTCCTGGATCCTTCCTCCAGGAGAGCACTGGGAGTCAGGCCGCATGCCCGCACCCACCTCTTCCCATCTCCTGCTTCTCTGCCGTCCGTCTGGAGGTGGCGAGGAGAATCCAGCCTCATGACAGAGTATGTGGATTTAATTTTAGACTTAATCTCGTGTAGGTGTCACACATGTGTGTGTTGGCTTTGCCCCTGAGAGGTATGAAAATACAGAAAGAATGGATACAGGATTCACCAAAATAGTTCTTGCTTGGTGTGTAGCTCTCAGAAGTGATGCTTATTTTACACAGATGCTGATAACCTCTTATCTGCATGCAGAACAAATATATTTAAAGAACCTTCATTCTCTTGAACTGTGTCTCAGCGAAAAGAAGGAACCCTGCAGCTTCAATGAATAATTGAAACTTACGTATCAGTGTACAACTGGAGGCCAACTTTCACTTTCCTGCCATCCTCTACTTGAAGTAAACAGCGCTCTGACTCATGACTAACCCACTTCAGAATGGCAAAACCCGTGGACACCCCCTGCAGGTAACTGAGAGGTCACATGGCTGGTAGATGAAAGGCACAGGAAACCTCCTCAGCTGCTGGAGGAGGTGGTGGGGAAGCTTTCATCTCTCCCTGTCCACACGCCTACTTTGTTGGAACACTGAGCATGCTCTCACCTGCCTGCCCCAGAACACAGTCACATTCCAGAGGCTCCACTTTAATCTGCCAGTTGGCTTCTCTCTTCTTCAGCATGTACTTGGTGCTCTTCTTGAAATTAAACGGTGACCTCTCACTTATCTTCAGGTCTAACGCCGGGCTGGCTATGATCCTGCCCCAAAGCTTGCCTCTTGATTCATCTAACCAACAATCAGGGGCTCGTCAATAGTGGGAAGGCGGCCTTTGCTCTTCTGTACTCGTCATCAAAGCCAAAGGAGCTCACTTTCCTCAGGGCAACATCTGGCTAGAATTTATATGGTGGGCATGGAAATATTATTTTCTAGATATTATGATTTCTTTGCTTCGGCATTGCAGAAAATGGCACGCTGCCACCACCAGAAACTAACTGTGTCAATTTCCTTATGTCAAAAATCTTCTTGCCAATAATGATTTCCTGTCATTCCTTCCCTGTTTCTGAAGGGGCAGCTACTCCATTGGCAGCTCATTTCAGGAAAAAATCAAATCAGCTGGGGGGCCCTTGAGGTAGCGAGCTCCTATGCCAGAGGAAATGACTTCGTTAGGATTCGTTGCTACACTGACAGTCACAGTCCATACTCACTGCCTCTGATGGCTTACCAACCGCTCCTTCCATAATCCCCTACAACCGCTTAGCTCCCAACCACTGCCGAAGTGCCGCTTTGGCTCAGTTGCTATTTTCATTGTCTTTCCCCTCCTTTCCTTATCATTGATGGCTTCCTCCCTCCTGATGCTCTCTCCTTTGCTTTTCTCTTTAGTCCCTTGCCTCTTCTCTTTAGTTTTTCCCAGTATCTTCTGTTTCCGGTTGTTCATTTGGCCTCCTGTCACGGGCTATGTAGACCTTCAAGCATTCTGTCCTTGGGAACCTTCTCTCTCTACTTACACTGAGAGGTGACCCACACTCATGGCCTTAAATATAGTTTATTGATACTTAAACCAGTATCAGTGACTTTAAAAAATATTAAAGTTATATAAACTTACAGTTTTAAGAAGTATACTATTTTTACAAGGCTTGATAAAATGAGCTCTCTGACAGAAATCCTTTGTACCCTGCATTTTCTGTTTATGGCAACAATATTCAGTTCTTGTAACTGATTTTTTGGGGGAGCACTTATTCTAAATCTTTAAAAATGATCTTTATATAACAATTTCTTTCTTTCTATTCTTTAAAGTCTTATCTATTTCCAGCACAGATGCTGAAGATTTAGTTTCCTTTCACACAGATCCCATTATGCCTGTAACTCTTTTCTCCCTAGTCTCCCAGATCATTTTGTAATCTGGAATAAATGAATAATTACAGTTTGTGTTTGGCCATTAAAATGACATTCACAATGGAGATATATAATATCCTACCCTTATTTTGAGAGACACCATGAGTGAGGACAGCTTCTAAAGTTTCACTGCCTGGATTCAAATCCCAGGGAAGGCACTAACTTCAGGGTGAGCTTGGGCAAGCTCCTTAATATTTCTGTGTCTCTATTTCCTCAACTTTAAAATGAGGTTATCATAGTAACTACACATTGTTTTTGTGATTAACAGTTAATAATTTAATAAGTATACAAAGTTACAATAATGCATGTCATATAATAAGCATTAAAAAGGGTTAGGAGTTTTTGTTTTATTATTATCTTCGCGCAAATTCTATTTTTTTCTTGGATTAATAACAACAATAACAACCATAATCATAATTTCTATTTTTATTTGCATCGTTTTCCATGTACTTAGGGCAAATTTATCTCTAATCTTTCTCCAGTAAATCTCTTCTCGATTATATTCAAATGCAGTTGGCGATAGAGTCATCCGTCCCATTTTTATGAAGTCTTTCCTACAGTTTTTACGTCTGCACTAACTCACACTGGGAAACCTCGAGGCTGCTGCAGGGTTGCCATCTCTCTCTTTCTCTGTACCGTCATCCGAGGAGTCCCTTTGGTTCTCTTTGGTGTTTGATCGCCTGTTTCCTGGATCTTTTATCCCCTCTCTTACTTGGTTTATCTACTCATTTAGGCAGAATCTGTCATCTTGAGAAGAGATGAAAGTAAAATATTTTTGGAGATCTGCATGTCCGAAAAGGTCCTATCCGATCTTCACTCTTACTGCCAGCTGTAGAATTCTAGATCGGAACTGTGTTTCCTCAGAATTTTGAAGATATTACTTCACTACTTATCTTCCATGCTGCTGTTGAAACAGTCTGTGTTGTAATTTTGATCTTTTGTATGTATACAGTTCTTTTTATCTGGAAACTTTTAGAACCTTCTCATCAGCCTCAGTGTTATGGAATTTCCCCCTAATGTGCTTTCCTGTAGATTGGTGTCCATCTATTATGTTGAGAATTGATAGGGCTTCATTTGGGAAATTATCTTGAATTATTTCTTTGATGGTTTCTTCTCCATTTTCTTTGTTTCTTACTGGAATTCCTATTATTTGGATGTGGAATGGTCTTCTTAATTTAATACTTTTATATCCTACTTTTCATTTTTCCTCAACTCTCTGTAAGAATTTATAAAATTTTATTCCAATCAGTCTACAGAGTTTTTTATTTCTACTTTTTAAAAAAAATTCTCATGTGAGGATATTTTTATTGATTTTAGAGAGGGCAGGAGAGACAGAGAGAGAGAAGGAGAGAGAAAGACATTGATTGGTGCCTCCCATATGCTCCTTGACCCGGGATTGTACCAACAACCTAGCTATGTGCCCTGACATGGAATGGGACTTGTAACCCTTTGGTGCATGGGATGATGCTCCACACAACTGAGTCATCCAACCGGAGCTCTATTAATCTATTTTTGATTTACAATTTTTTTTAAATTCAGTCTCTGAATGTCCTTTTTCCTCCAGTAAAGTGCCTTGTCTTCCTTCATTAATGCAATACATATTTTGTTACTTTTTCAGAATTTTAATAATAATTATTAATCTATTAAATTGTTTCCTATCTCTGTATTTGCTGTTCTCTCCAAGTTTCAAAGATTTCCATTTGATGTTACATCTATCTTTTATTTTGGAGGCTTTCTTCAAAGGCCTTATGACCTTTGGACATTGACTTTTGTTTAAGAGAGAGACACCCAGAGTCTAGGCCTGTGGGTGCACTTTGCCAGGGGGTGATTCAAGCTGGGCTGTTAGGTTAGACAGGTCCTAAGGTCAGTATCTGTAGACCTTTTTCCTGGGCTGATCAAAGTCCTCAGAGAAGGGTTGAATTTTCTACCTGTGGAATATAGTCTCTCTTTCTAGACGGAGGAAGAAGTCTATGTGAACATTTATTTTGAAAACTTGCGCTCAATCACCTGCTGGTAGTCCTGCACTTGTCCCTAACTGTTCCTGCTACCGTCTAACCAGAGAGCTTTCACACTACCCACCTTCTGTTGGGTGAGGGAGGAACAGCCACCCACTTGGCGGGGACTTTTCCTTAAATAGGTATGGTTTTAGTCCTCTTCTGCATTAAACAAATCTGATACCAAAAATTCTCAAGTCCTTTATGACTTCTACGGTTTAGATTAGGCTGCTTCTTGGCCTTCACTAGGCTTAGAGTTCGGTTTTCTTGGGTTGGCTAGGTCAGTTGTCACTAATTTGTCTGCGTTGTAGCTTCCGATGTTTTGTTCTGTTTTAATTTAGATTTATGTCTTAAAAAATTCATTATTATTATTCTAGCGGGACTTCAGGAGGGTACTGAGGGTAATGTGTAGGGTAATAATAAAGAAGGTAGATCTTCAGCAGATAAACACACATCAATATATCAGTACAAATTATAGAAAAAACTATAGGGGAAAATAATATGATTATTTACGAGAACAGTCAAGAAGGACCCGACTTGGTGCTTTATGACATGGCTCTCTGAGAAGGTAATATTTCAGCCAAGTCCTGAAGACGAGTGGGAAGAAGTGAGGCAAAAGGTACAGGGAAAAAGCATTGTATGTGGATGAGCAGCCTGAGGTGATAGAATAGTCAAGACTCTGGACTGAATGTGACAGAAGCCTAAACTTAAGCTGAAAACAGGAGTTGATTAGCATGTATAACTGGAAAGTCTAAGTGTGGAGCTAGTAAGGTGTGGCTGGATCCAGGGATTTATATGAGGCCTCAGACCCCTGTCTCTCTCCATCTTTAGTTCTGCTTGTCTCTGCTTGTCCTCATTCTCTAAGAAACTTCCATCATTGGGAGACAAGTTGGTTACTAACAATCACAAGGCAGCATCATTCTTATAGCTCTCGCCCCAGAGAAAAAGAGAGAAACCTATATACATATATACATATATATATATACACATATATATATACACACACACATATATATATGTGTATATATTTTAACTAGCATGTATATATGACATCCCACATTCTCCCATTCCTTGGAATAATCACAATAATGGAATTTTGTGTTTGGACAGACTTGAATCCAATTCTACAGGCAGAAAATAATTAAATAATTTCATTCATGCAAACACTGGAAGACATTTACTCTTGGAAGAATTGTGAGCAGTAAAAATACAGAGATTTAAAGCAGAGTCTTGTGAGTAATGTTAGGCATTTGGAATTTATACTAACTGCAGTAAGAAACTACTGATGGATTTTAATCAAGGAGTAACATATGCACTGTTAATTCCTATGAACTCAGTCCACAGTTTCACCCAAAGTTCCCCTTCCAGTTCCCCTACCTGTGTCAGAAGCACCACCATCCCCCTCCTCCCCCGCCTTAGCTTTACATTTCTGGTCATCTTCGAGGTTTCTCACAAATTTATCACCCATATAAAATTAATTACAACACCCAATATGTTCCTCCCTCCTGAAGTCTCTTGAATTTATCCTTGCTTCTGCTTCATGCACAGTCATACCATTGCAGGCTCTTATCAACTTGGACTTGGTTTTCGTGATAATCTCCTAACAGTCTTCCCTAAGTCAATGCACATGGCACTGTCAGATTGTTCTACTGAAAATACTGCTATCTTTACGTCACTCCTCTACACAGGAGCCTAGGATGCCTCCCTATCATTTAATGAATCAAGCTCAAATGCTCAGCACAGTATTCTGAGCCGTCCGTCATCTGACCCTGCTCTACCTACAAGCCTTATCGTCCAGTTATCCCTCCACCACGATAAGACTACGTAGGCCCTGACTCCCAACTCTGCACCTCCAGGAACGAAGGAAAGATGGACTGTTATCAATCACTTTGCAGACCAAAGAGGATAGAAGCCAGGGAAGGAGGGAGGAGGATGTGAGTGATTCCACTGAGTCACAGCTGCATTAGATAAAGAAGGATGTAACTGTGTGGCAACCCTGAACTTGACGGTGTCGTCAGGCTAGCCTTTCTGAACCACATGTGCAGATGACAGGGCCAAGGAGAAATCTCACAGTGTGCATTTTTAAAGTGAGGTTTTGTATGGAAGGAAGACATTTGCTCAGGCAAGCCTTTCCAGGTTGTAATACCCACTCCCTCTGATAAAATGTGTGGGCCTGGCTCACAGGTTTCTGGGAACTTGCCCAGACTTTTCAGGGTCAATTGGTGCTGCAAAGAAATGATGGCTTATCCAGAGAGGTGTGAATAGTGTCCGGAAACTTGACCAGCCCTGATGGGATCTCATTACTTACGTTTGCTCAAGTAAATTTTTGGTGGGGATTTGACATGGTGTTTAGAATCTGCAGAAATAAAGTGCTATTTGTTACAATGAGAAGGAACCTGGCAACTTTTAAAAACCTACTAAAGTTCTGAGGGAATTGGGTACAATATTTGTATCTAAATCCTAAGAGGAAACAATGGAAAAGTTTAAAAAGTCAGCATAGAATCACTGTTATCTGTACCAGGGATCAATTTGGTTAACTACTTACCAGTTATCAATTATTAGGTGACACGGGCAGACATAATTAGATGAAGTTTTACAGTAATTTCTGTAAGACTTGTACTGAATGTGGAAAAACGAGTTTTGCAAAACAAAGAGTTTATGCTAGGTTTTAAGGAGTGGGGAAATTTTACTTATGCAAGAGAGCATTTAAAAACAGGATATAAATCCACAGCAATTCTGCGGTAGGAGGAAGAATGATGGTTCTTTAAAGATGTTCACACCCTAGTTGCTGGAACCTCTGAATACGTTGGGTTTCCATGGCAGAAAGAACTTCTGAGATGTGACAGAGACTACTGACCTTGAGCTAGAGACCTTGGCCTACATTACCCAGGTAGGCTCAATCGAATCAAGTGAGTCTTTAAAATTGGAAAATCTTTTCAAGCTGGGGTTGGTCAGCAGAGGAAGAGGCCGTGGAGAAAGGGTTAGGGAGATGCAATGTGGCTGACTGAGAAGATGGACGAGGGGCTCATGAACGAAGGAGCGGGAGGTCTCTACAAGGTGAAGAAGGCAGGGAAGCAGATACTCCCCTAGAAACCCCAGAAAGAAGCAGTCCTGGTGAGCTTTTCCTTGATTTTAGCCCAGTGAGACCTGTGTTGGACTTCTTCTCCTTTATTTTTTAATATGCATTTGTGTGATTTTAATTTTTAAAATTTTTTTATTGTTATTCTACTACAGTTGTCCAAATTTTCCCCCCCTTTGCCCTCCACTGCCTGGCCTACCTCCTGCTTCCACAATCAATCCTCACACCATTGTCCATGTCCATGGGTCATTCATGCATGTTCCTTCCAAGTTGATGTGTTCCATACATGTTCATACAAGTTGACTAGTCCCTTCCCCTTCTTTCCACCATTATCTCCTTCCCCCTTCCCCTCTGGTTGCTATCAGTCTTTTCCTTGTTTCCATGTCTCCGGTTCTATTTTGCTCATTAGTTTATTTTGTTTATTCGATTCCTCTTATAGGTCAGATCATATGGTATTTGTCTTTCACCAACTGACTTATTTCACTTAGCATAATGCTCTCCAGTTCCATCCATGCTGTCACAAAAGGTAGAAGCTCCTTCTTTCTTTCTGTTGCATAGTATTCCATTGTGTAATGTATCACAATTTTTTGATTCACTCATTTATTGATGGGCACTTAGGTTGCTTCCAGCACTTGGCTATTCTAAATAGCACTGCTATGAACATTGGGGTGCATAAGTTCTTTTGAATCGTTGATTCAGGATTCTTAGGGTATATTCCCAGCAGTGGAATTGTCAGGTCAAAAGACAGTTCCATTTTTAAATTTTTGAGGCAATTCCACACTGTTTTCCACTGTGGCTGCATCAGTTTGCATTCCCACCAACAGTTCACTAGGGTTCCCTTTTCTCCACATCCTTGCCAGCACTTGTTTATTGATTTATTCATGATGGCCATTCTGAGAGGTGTGAGGTGGTATCTCATTGTGGTTTTAATTTGTACCATCTGATGGCTAGTGATGTTGAACATCTTTTCATATGTCTCTGGGACATTTGCATAGTTCCTTGGAGAAGTGTCTATCCGGGTCCTTTGCCCATTTATTAATTGGATTGTTTTCCTGATGTTGAGTCATATAAGCTCTTTATATATTTTGGATATTAAGCCCTTTTCCAGTGTACCATTGGCAAATATGTTCTCCCACACAGTCAGTTCCCTTTTCATTTCGATGATGGTTCCTTTAGCCGTATAGAGCTTTTAAATTTGATGTAGCCCTGTTTGTTTATTTTTCCTTTATTTCCCTTGCTTTAGGAGACATATCAGCAAAAATATTACTATGTGGGATATCTGAAATTTTACTGCCTGTGTTTTCCTCTAACAGAGGTGTCCAAACTTTTGCATCTCTGGGCCACACTGGAAGAAGAGTTGTCTTGGGCCACACATTAAATACACAAACACTAATGAAAACTGATGAGCAAAAAAAAAAAATGATTTGAAGTAGATTTATGATTTTGTGTTGGGCCTCATTCATAGCCATCCTGGGCCACATGCAGCCCGCAGGCAGTGGGTTGGACGCCCCGGCTGGTGCCACTACTTATGTTAAATCCTTTATCCATTTTGAATTTGTTCTGGTGTGTGGTGTAAGTTGGTGGTCTAGTTTCATTTTATTTTGCATGGACCAGTCCAGTTCTCCCAATATTTACTGAAGAGATTATTTTTACTCCATTGATGTTCATGCCTACCTTTGTTGAATATTAATTGATCACAAAGACATAGGTTTATTTTAAGGCTCTCTATTCTGTTCCATTGGTATATGTATCAGTTCTTATGCCAGTATTAGGGTGTCTGGATGAAAGTGGCCTTATAGTGCAGTTTGATATCAGGTACTGTGATCTCTCCTACTTTGTTCTTTCTCAAGACTGCTGAGGTTATATGGGGTCTTTTTCAGTTTTATATAAATTTTTGAAATATTTGTTCTAGATCTGAGAAATATGCCATTGGTATTTTAATAGGAATTGCATTGAATCTGTAGATTGCTTTGGGTAGTATGGACATTTTAGTAATGTTAATTCTTCCAATCCATGAACATGGTATGTGCTTCCATTTATTTGTATCTTCCTCAATTTCTTTCTTTAGTTTTCTATAGTTTTCTGAGTATAGGTCTTTTACCTCCTTGGTTACATTTATTCCTAGGTATTTTTTGTTGCTATAGTAAATGCAATTTTCTTCCTAGTTTCTTTTTCTGATATTTCATTGTTGGTGTACAAAAATGCCTTCAATTTCTGAATATTGATGAGCAAAAACATTTTGTTATCTATTTTGCCTATTTTGTCAAATATACTTATTTGGTTGAGTAGATTTTTGATGGAGACTCTAGGGTTTTCTATGTACACTATCATTTTGTCTGTGAATAATCACAGTTTTACTTCTTCTTTTCCAATTTGGATGACTTTATTGCTTTTTCTTGTTGGAGCACTGGGGCTAGAACTTCCAATACTATGCTGAATAAGGGTGGTGAAAGCGGACAACCTTGTCTTGTTCCTGATCTTAAAGGGAATGTTTTATTTTTTGCCCATTGAGAATGATGTTGTCAGTAGGTTTCTCATATATGGCCTTTATTATGTTGAGGAATACTCCCTCTATTCCCACTTTGCTGAGTGTTTTTTTTCATAAATGGTGCTGGATTTTATCAAATGTTTTTTCAGCATCTATTGATATGATCATGTGATTTTTGTCCTTCATTTTGTTTATGTGATGTATTACATGTATTGATTTGGGGATATTGTACCATCATGCATCCCTGGGATAAATCCCGCTTGATTATGGTGTGTGTTCTTCTTAATGTGTTGCTAGATCTGGATTGCCAATGTTTTGTTGAGGATTTTAGCATCTATGTTCATCAAAGATATTGGCCTGAAGTTTTCTTTCTTTGTTGTGTCTTTACCTGGTTTTGAAATTAGGATAATACTGGGCCTCATAAAGAGTTTGGGAGTCTTCCCTCTTCTTGAATTTTTTGGAATAGTTGAGAAGGATAAGAGTTAGTTTTTCTTTCAATGTTTGGTAAAATTTGCCTGTGAAGCCATCTAGTCCAGGGCTTTTGTGTACCTGGAGTTTTTTGATTATTGCTTCAATTTCACTAGTTGTTATCAGTCTATTCAGGCTTTTTGTTTCTTCTTGATTCAGTTTTGGAAGATTCTATTTTTCTAGAAATTTATCCATTTTGTTCAGGTTGTCCAAATTTCTTGGCATATAGTTGTTCATAATAATTTCTTACAATCCTCTGTATTTCTGTGGTGTCAGTTGTAATTTCTCCTCTTTCATTTCTGATTTTATTTATTTGGGTCCTCTCTCTCTTTTTTTATGAGTCTGGTTAAAGGTTTGTCAATTGTATTGATCCTTTCAAAGAAGCAGGTCCTGGATTTGGTGATCCTTTGAATTGTTCTTTTAGTCTCTATGTCATTTAATTCTGCTCTGATCTTGATTGTTTCCTTCCTTCTACAGTTCTTTATCAGGTCTCTAAAGTTAGAAGAGAATGGAGAGCTGCCACTGAGACGGGTGATCAAAATGCCCATCTGGACATCTTGTCACCACTTTCGTTAGAAGTCTGTGCCTTTGTGCATCTTAAGCATAGTCAGAAGCATCTCTATTCTCCCATTAAGATGAGCACTTTGCCCGAGAGCCTGTGTGTCCTCTATTTTGCCAAACCTTAGCTTCCTTGTGCCATAGTGGACAGCTTCTCCGGGTGGCCAAGTTCATCAGCAAGGTAGCATTTCCCTCCGGTCTGGGAACAGCCTGTAAATTGAGGCACCTATGGAATTCTGGCTGCTATCTCCTGGCAGCCGTGCTGGCAAATGACTTCTCTTTCTTTTTAATGGCATTTTCATAAAATACAGCACCCAACCTTCTCTCAGGCCGGACAGTCACTGAATTTCTTAACCTGCCGCAGAACTTCTTCACTTTTTCATTGAGTTTTGTGAACAGAAATTGCTTCAGTGGGTTTCAACTGGAAACAGGTGTTGATGGTGGTGTCCAAATCTTCGACCGAGGTGCTTCTTTCCCCTTTGCCAGCCTTTCCTTGGGAGCAACGAGCCGGCTGTGTTGGACGTAGCAGATACACATCTCCACATGGGCCAGAGCTCTTGTTTCAAATTACACAGATGAGAGTCATAAATTAAAATGCACTTTTGTCTTACTGGTAGTAATTGCAGACCCCAGTATATCATCTTTTTGTGTGTGCTGAGCCATAAACTTGCTTTAGCCAGGATTACCTCAGGATTCCTAGCTGAATGCAAACAAGGTAGTCCTTTTAGCCTGAGTTTTCCCAATTGGTTTACATGTGCTCCTTGCAATTTCACCAGTTGCCAACACTCTACTCCAATGTGGACTGTGTGGCTGTGGAAGTAAAATTGCTAAATCAGAAGAATGGAAGAAGTAACTTTACAAATTCTGCATGATTATCATTACTGGTATTCTCTGGATTGACCCATGATAGGAAATATTACCAGTTACAATTGGATTTTGTTTTTATTGCTCCCTATTTACTTTCTGAGTTTTTTAATTGGTAAAGACAGGAATTTGGAGTTAAGGGAGATGAATCCTAATGAGATTACAGCCTAGATTTAGTGAAGACTTCACTGTTCATCTGGTGGGTTCATACAACATGAATAGGCAGAAGGACCAAGTGACAAGTCACGTTGGGGCAATTGCAAAATTTCTCTTCTCATCACACCCATTTCCCTAGAACATGGAATCCAGGCTTCCTCAGGTTTAAAGACAGCTGAAAAAATCCTTTAAAGATGACTGAATTGAAATCTGCCTGAAGTAATCAATTCTTTATTCCCCCCAAAAAGTTAAACTAGAGAAAATCAGTACGGTTTTCTGAGAATTCCTTTCTTTTACATTTTCCTTGTGGTTAGTTAAAAATTTTCCTTTTCTCAAAACTAATTTGTATTTTATACAGTGGTTAAACGCTATTCTATGGTTTGTGTTTTCCAAGAAGTTCTGTGGTTTTCCTCCTGCTTAGAGACAATTTTGACACAGCTTACAGGCACGTGCACACACATGATTTTATCAGTCAATATTAGTAAATGACCAAAGCCCTCAAAAATGACTGGGCATTAAAAGTGGTTATAATACTTGGGTATCTGCAATGCGTGGGCTAATTATCTATGTTTATAAATAGGATGCAAAATTAAGCTTAATTTTGTATTCTGTTTATATCATAATTGAAGAGGAATTTTGAGAAAGTCATGAAATTTAATGGTTTAACTGTCTTTTATTGCTATATGTAAATTGACTAAATAACAGCAGTAAATGTTGAACAAATTTAATGCACTACAATTTCTTTGGAACACAATTTGAATTTCAAATTATGTTTAATGCTTTTGTACATATTACCGGTCTCTTTTTTAAAGCTTATCGAACAGAATTGATTTATTCCAGGAAACTGGCATTTGGGAAAAAATGGAAAAGTTGAAGTAGAGTGAGTCATCGGGAAATCTGATCAAATATGTTTTTCTAAAAGTGAGCAATTTACTTTCAAATGATCCTTTCCTTCCATTATTTTGAACTTTATCAGTTATCTTCCTGTGTTATATATTTAGATGATCTCTGAATAAGACAACTTTGTCTAATTGCATTGTGTTACTTGGCCTCAAACATTTCCTTTGTCTTTTGTATGATTAGGCTTAAAGGTAGTAAGACACTGTGCGTGTTTGTCAGGCCACTTCCCGTCAAAATGATTCACTGACTGACATCCTTTGATTCTGTCCTTGGTCCTGTTTTGGGGACCATCATATCCTTCCGTTTGATATTCAGTGAGAGAAAGAAGAAAATTCTGTTTCCTTGGATCATATCTGATTTTAGAAAGTAACAATTAAGATATAAACATGGAGGTCAAATAAGGAATTAAAGAGTAAAATGTTCTTTTGAGAGGCAGAGTTTGAGAGGCAAGGTTCTGATGAGGTTTCAAGATGGGAGTGTTAGAAAGAAGCCAGGGGCATTTAAGCTGCATTCTTTTGGCCTGCAGTCAACAATTGAGGAGGACTATTCAGGAGCAAAGTCACACATGAAATGTATAAATCTGATGAGACTACTCCAAGTATATTGTACATATAACAATGTACTTTGATATGGGTTTTATTTTTCAACAATTTCAGTTTTGTGTTCACAGGAGGACTTCCAACAAAACCGAGAAGATATGGAAACAAACTTGCTTTTAGGTTAAAATAAATCTATAAATCTACCATAAAAATTATTATAAAATTCACCAGCACATAATTAGTAATGATCCATTGGGAAAAGGCTTGTTTCTCCTAAAACTATTGCCTTTTTTAGGGTGAAGTCTTTTCTTACCTTCCAACAACTTCTCTAATTCTCAGGTGGTTTGGTTAAATGAATGGGTGCCACTCACTTGTTTCTGAGTGTATCCTCACTGTGTGCCAGACTTAAAGATTTAAAGGTGGGCCAAACAGTAATGTAACTCAAAAGCTCATGAAGAGGACCAATAGTAAACAAATAATTGTAATATTGTAATAAATTTCTAGTTGGAAATTAGAAGACTGGAATAAGAAGGGTCTAGCTCATTTCTGGTGGTTCTTGCTCCTGTCAAGATAGATCCAGCTTCTCTAATGGGTAGAAACAATGTTGCAGTTTTCCTATGTAACAGAACAAAAAATTCAAGTGTGGGGTTTTAAAGCTAACTGCAAGAAATGCAGTGTTGGATCAATTTAGTTAGATTTCCTTTCTGACTGGCTACTGTTAATTTCCCACCTGCAGTTTCCTAATCATAGGTTTTCACATGGTATTATAGTTTTCTATGCATCTCTCTTGTTTTTTGGAACTTCTAGTCATAGTCAGTGTTGATATTAGTGAAAGACACAGTGTTGATATTAGTGAAAGACACATTATAAAACATAATCTATGTTTTATAGATTATAGAATTAATCTCTGTTCATTTGTCGATTTATATTACAGAAATTTTATGTCCCTCTTTCCCCTACTTTTAATTGTACTGGGCATGATTTCTAGAAAAGTAGCTGACAAACCTGTCCACATTAAGGTATAAGCTTTATTTAAAGTGACATGTTAATATAAGGGTTTGGACTTCTACTGGCCCTTTCTGGACGGACGATCGCTCAGCCTGTTCTCATGTCATGTGACTGGCTATGTCATCTGATATTTATTGTCCTAATCATGTTGTTACATAGCTGTGTTGTCTCAGTTGCAATTCAGACATACCACCAAGATGACAAAAAACCCACAAAGCAGCTATGTGTTTTTATCTTTTGTTACTGGGAGTGGTGATTAAACACCATAGTTTCAAATGACCACTTGATGGAAATACTACATAGTGTGAGAAAATTTGCTATTTCTCCTGTGAAGAGAGATTTCCACACAAATTTACTTGTTACTTTTGGGGAAGACAAGTATCTCATGCTCGAAGAGATGTCACCCCATTGCAGATATTTTTGTTAATTCAGGGTTGAACAGGCACTTGAGCTAGTGGCCCATTAAGGGTCGGGGGCAAAGAGTGTGAGCTGCCCTGGGTTCGCGAAGTAGGAAAAACTTAAACCCAATAATAAAACTCGCTACCTGTGGCTGGTTTTCATTACAATCACATAGTGGCAATTCTAGACAATGTTAGTTATAAAATACTTCTCTCTCAAAAACTTTTTGTTGGTCTACGTTTTAAAGAATCATAATGGTGAATTTTAATAATATATATGCACATATCGATTCAAAGTAGCACATTTTTTTGCTTGTCCTTTAATGCACATTGCTTTCTGCCTGAAAGTGTTCTGTTGCACTGGCGGTTGTACAGTTCGTCACCCAACACGCAAGAACTCAGCCGAAACTGCTTGTCTTGAGAAGTCTGTTGAGGACTCAAAATGTTTAGGCACTATTTGAGTCTTCCACTCTTGTTGCACTCCATGTTCCTGTGTTGTGAACAACAGATTTGAAATAAACCATGATAGAGTATAAAAATGAAGAAATAGAACTCGAGGACCTTCAGTTCTATCATGCCATGTGACCACTTGGAGTTTCATTTCTGCATTTAAAATGTAAAACGCGAAGTATGAAGTTTTCATTGGAAGTGAATAGTTGGTAAGGGAAAAGTTTTCACTGCATTTGAATAATATCTTTAAAAATTCATTTAATTCTTTTAAAATTGTTAATTGTTTTAAACCTAAGGACCAAATAAAAAATACAGTGCTAATCAGTGGTGCGATTTAGTACTTAACCTAAATTGTATTTTTTTGCAGGTATTTCAGCAATATTAAATTCTGCTTACTAGTTATTGGACAATTACCTATATCATTTTTATATATGATTTTCAATAAAGAAAATCTTTCCCTGCCTAAAATTATTTTCTTCCCTTTATTGTTATTTGTTCACGCTTGGTTATTCCTGAAACACTTTTGTCGTGGGGGAAGGGATGTTAAAACGATCCACTCTGGGCGACATATGCACTAGAATGTCACCGAGTGGAGCGTGGCCGTCAGCAGAACGGAGACGCATGTTTTCATCACTATGGAATGCGTGTCTGTGGAAGATTTAGAATCAGGTTGCTAAAAGACTTCGAATTTTTGTTGAAGAGATTCTCTGGAAGAGCGAAAAACATTTATTTGGAAAATTGGACAGTGGCTATTCATTGGCAGTGTAGGTTTTTAGTTTGTTGGGGGCACACGGCAGAGAGTTTTATGTCTTCAGTACACTCTCAGAGGCCGAAGGCTAAAACCAAGGGACAAGCTTCAGAATCATACAGGTCTTTCATTCTAAGGCCTGTCTCTTCCGAGCTGTGAAGTTTTTTTTTTTTCTTTTTTTGAGAAAGCTTTTCAAGGTAAATTTCATTTTATTTTTTCAAGTTACAAAAATCTGTGTATGTTAAAGATACACGTATTGTTATAAAGTATGTATATATTGTGTGTATATACACATACTCTTATATAGTCCATATAACATTAGTTCCAGACATTTAAAAGTTATCCTTTAAACTTATACTTTTTCTCAAAATGAGCTTGTTCTTATTTTGGATTGGCTTTTAAAACCCACAGCTTTAGCAGCAACAGTCAGAGTGCCCCAGCTGTGTAGTCTTGATCCACTTAAGCCTCAGTATCCTCACCTGTCAACCTATAAATAAAAAACATACATCTCGGAGGTCCTGAGAATTGTGTGGTATAAGAATGTGTACTTAGCTGATGCTCAGTCCAGTTTATAGGATGTGCCCAGTCCATGAGTTTTCTTTCCTCTACTTCTCTCTCAGTTCAGTTATTACTTCATCCCTGTATAAGTTTTCTTTGGATCTTTTCCTTGTATTGTGTGCTGATTTTTAAAAATATTTTATTTATTTTAGTTTTTTAGGCAGAGGGGAAGGGAGGGAGAGAGGGAGAGAAACATCAATGTGTGGTTGCCTCCTGTGCACCCAGTACTGAGGACCTGGCCTGCAACCCAGGCATGTGCCCTGACTGGGATCGAACCAGTGACCCTTTGGTTCGCAGGGCAGTTCTCTATACACTGAGTCACACCAGCTAGGGCTCTGTGTTGATTTTTAAGAGCTAAAGAAGTCCATCAAATATTTGCTAATAAGTTGTGATATGTGACATTGGTTTCTTGATGTCTTTGTTAAAGTTTCCACAAATTATTTGTTGATTGACTTAGAGGTAAGATAAATGAGAAGCATCAATTTTTACTTTATTAAATATGAATGCGTCATTCAATCATAAATGGGATTGTTCAGCCCCACAATTGGAGGCCTGGGGAAGGTGTGGAGAGTGAGGAGTTCGGGAGTGGATGGTGAGTGAGGATTACACAAAAGTTGATCCACTGTAACAATTTTATAACTCTCTTCCCAGGGAAGATTTGTATTGGTGGCCCCGAAGCAGAGAGCTCTGTATCCCATTACCAGCCAATGAGTCATTCAGTCTCCCACAGATCCAAATAAAGTTTTACAGAATACCCTATGGCATGCCTTTCAAAATATATGAATGCCATAAAATATATCATTTATTTCGCCATATGAACTGACTCTATCCCTTTTTCACCATTTGGGATAGCAATCTCGCCATGTGGTTTTGGCTCTTAGGTTATCATCAGATATATTAGAGTGCTCTGAGCTTTTCCATTCTCAGTCCCCATGGTATTTTCAGGAGTTTTATAACTTGGTTGTAAAAATTCACTCTAAACTGAAACTTGGCAAACAATATATTAATCTGGGAAGTTAATTTCTTTTATAAAGTCCAGAATCTGTTTAGCCCTTCTTTTGAGTTTTCAGAGACCTTAGAAAAATAAAGTGAGCAATTAAAGTTTTTGTGTTTTAAAAAAATCTAATTGCATTTTTTTTCCAAAATCCCCTAAACCCTATTTTTACAGGTGAATGCTTATATTTTGGACAGAGTTCTAATATATTTTGAAACAGATTTTTAAAATTTTTGGCACAGTGAAATAGAAAAATTAAAAAAAGAACTAGACTGGCTTACCTGTTACATCACTGGAATAATAAAGTACATTTAGAGAGTGGAGCCTGTTTGAATTTACAAAAAGGATGAAGATGTTAATATGACTGAATGTTTACAAACCTACCAATAAATCAGTGAGATGGATCACTTAAAATATACGATGAGCCCTCAGTCCTATAAGAAGTACTAAGTGGCGCTAAAGCTTCTATTTGGACTTGAATCACTGGACTGTGGAGTGACTTTGCCACCCGAGAGTGACAGCAGGTGTGAATTAGACCTGCAGGTCCTTTCAGGGCCCAAAGCGCCGCTGCCCCTTCTCCCTCTCCCTGGGGTAGAGCTCCGGGCTGACCTGTCCGCACGGGTGGGCCGCCTACATGGAACGCATCCTAACTACTCTCATTGCGGGGATGGGCAAGAGAGGCTCCACAGAGACGAAGGACAAAACAAACAAACATTTAAAATGAGGCTTTTCTGACTTTAAAATACTTCCAGGTATACTTTACTGCGGGAATGCTGAAGAGAAGTAAAACGGAGTTCTGGAGGAGGACAGATCCGACAGTTATTAGCTGTGGGGCCTTGGAGAAGCTACTTAATCTGTGCGGCTTTTACATTACTCATTCCTTAAAGTAGAAACAATCATAGTACCTACTTCTTTGGATTATGTTAAGGCTTAGAATAAGAGGATGTATGTGATGCAATTAGCAGAATAATGAATCAATATTAGTTTTCGGTACTGTTCGGTTTTCTGGTCACCTTTTTAAAATGGATTTGTTATTATTGTCATAATCATTTTACAGATGAGAAATGTCTGGGTTCAAAACGGGCTCTAGCCCCTGCAAGACCGCACAGCCGGTGAGCGTGTGGAGTGGGGCCTGAAAGCGAGGCTTCCTGACGGTAAACCCCCTACGTTTCTTCCCTGACAACCAGAGCGCATATCTGAATACTTATTATATAGTATATATTAATTAAAAAGTTGAATAAGTAGTTGTTTCATAGAGAACACAAACGTTTTTATATTAAAAAGTTAATTTTTAAGATTTAAAAAGCTAATTAAGAAGAGTTAATTTAATTTTTTTTAAATGCAGGTATGTCACTTGTTTACTGGATGGGGTTTCAGAGTCCCTGGCTGTGGCTGTACCACCCTGAGCGGGCCCCATCCTGTCAGTGGCCCTGAAGTTTTCTTTTTTTTTAAAGTATATTAGCCATGAACTGAAATTGTATGTAATGCATTCAATGTATCAGTTATAGTCTAGTGTGTTAGAAGCACCTGCAGTTCCCAGTGGACTACAATAGTTTAGATTTAGAATGAAGTAGCCATAAGAGTGTGACACCTTACGGATTTCTGCATCCATGGAGTCCAGTTGGCACGTTGTAGGTGCTGTTCCTGTGCACAGCAGTCATGAGGGCTGTGATACCCAGCTGGTTACGTCTACGTGTTTGAGGGAGGCAATACTTGAGGAAGAATTAGAGGTTGTTATTTTTAGTATGAAGCTACTCTGTACTTATTTAAAATACAAGAGGAACAGGACTGGTTCATCATGCTAGTGATAGATATGCTGGATGTAGTGTTGCACCCAGACCCCCTTCAAGACTGTGTATTCATCCCCCTAGGTGCCGGTGCCTCTCCCTGGCGGTGGAGAGCTTCTCTCCCTTCAATGGCTCTGGGCTGAAAAGAGCTGCTTTGTCCAGGTAGTTTCTCCCTTGCCGGAAATAGCCTCTGTCCAATGAATAGTTAATATAGGGTCTTAAAAGGCTTGGCTCTTTTGCCCCAGTTGGTTATAACTTTGATGTGCCACCCAGCTTCAGAGCTCCTGCGGGACTGGCTGAGGTCCCTGGTGCAAAAGTATCATAATTCAGTCTCTTCCTCTGCTCGGCCAATCCTGCTCCCCTCACTTCCTTACAAGGGTTGTTCCATAAAGTGCTCCCAATAAACTTGGTGCATATGGATTTCCCTCTGAGAGTCTGTTTCCTGGGAATTCCAAACTAAAGTTGTAGCCATCCACCAAAGAGCTAAGTGGGCTTATCAGAAGCCCCCGGGGGAAGAAGCAGCTTTACAGTTACACACGCTGTGGGAGGCAGAGTCAAAGAACAGGCAACGAGAATAGATGAATTAGAACAGGGGTTACAGAGCGTTATAGAGAGAGGCAGAAAAGAGCCAGACTGGATGAGATGAATCAAATACAGAATGAGCCTATGTTATTACAGTGTATTGTGTGAAGGTCTTGGCTGGGTGAGATACCACGGATTAAGTTTTTATAAGGTAGTTAATATGTTTCTTGTGTGGCAGCTTGGTGAACACAGAATTGGAAGTCAGGCAGCCCTAGGGACAGACCTTAGGGGTGGTCTCACTTAGTGAGTCAGCAGTGATGTCCAGATGGTCAATGAGACTCCTGTGTGTGGAATAGAAATGAATGAATGACTCTCCTCTAAAGCAGCAGGGGCCACACAATGCCCACACTGTCATGATGGGCAGGCGTAACGGCCTCAGGCAGGCAAGTCAGTCATTATCTCACATCGGGCAGAGCTAGGGGGCAATTAGGAAGGGACCAAGAAGAAGAAGAACCACTATCACCACCACCATCACCACCAAAGGTAGAAATACCAGTTTTAAAATAAATGAGGTAAGGAACTAGAAGAGGAGCTGAGGCACTGTGAATAGGGCAGGGATCCAGATGCAGGAAATGGAGCATAATCAGGTCTAGTGGCTGGTGAATCTGGCAAGAATGACTGGATTCTGAGTCTGAGAGAGCTGGACTAGAGTGATTTTACTTACAATTTTTGTTTTAAGTATTTACATGCTCATAATTCCCAAATCTCTATGTCCATCCCAAGCACCAGATGTCCAGTGGGTTTAATCTCTAGATGCACTGGGCATCTTTATGTGAATGCTCAATCAAAAATTAATATGATCAGGTATGAAATTGATATTCTTCTTCAAACCTCATCATTCAATTTCCACTCTTGGTTAATTGCGCTATCACTTTCTGGTTATCACTATTTGTCCCTGTCATGATTAGGCAGGGCATGAGCATAGTCACCCTCACATAAGAGAGTCTGAATGAGCAGTTTTAAATTCCAGTTTAGAGGGACTTTGGAGTAGAGGGAGATGTGAATCTCCTAGTTTGTCTCCAGTCCATTTTCAAGCTTTCCTGCCATGGTTCCTGGTCCCTCAGCCATAATCCACTGTCATCATAGTCTCCAAATCAATACAGACTGCACGTCTGTGCCTCCTGGCATCTGGCCTTGACCCTCAAACTCTTGGGACTGTGATGGGTGAGGAACTTGGTACAGCCAGCTGCTCTGCATCTTTGGCCCTCTGTTTCAATAAGTTCCACGAATTAGTTTTACTTCGGCATATTTGATCACAAACACCAAGGAAGAAGTGCTGTAGAAAAACTGTATTTCATGTTATTGAACCTCAAACTACTAAAAACCATTTGATAATCTCTTTGAACAGCACAATGTTAAACACAGTGGAATCAAAGACGATGCAAGTGGTGGCTCACCTGGCAATGACTTCCTTGGCTTTCATACCGGATGAGAGTCACCATTCATCAGTGTTTCCCAGTTCATTAAGTTGAAGGGCAATGCCGATGGCAGGGAGACGCCTTAGCCTGTCACTCTGCCAGAGAGAATGTTGATCACAAGAAAAACCAGTGGGCAAAACTTGAGAAGCGACTCAAGGTTATCTTTTATTTATTCATTTATTCAATAAATACATATCAAACACTCTGTCTTTGGTGACTTTAGATCTTTTTTCACGTTTTCTCTTATATCTTTATCTTCTCAAGTACTCACTGCTCTTGTGTTCCTTTTTCTCCTGCTCATCACAACTTTCAGAACTTTTTCCCCACTCATATTAACTTTTTAAGTAATTGAGATGTTAGCTGTCTTTGGCAACCTGGCAGTTAAATTTGTAATCCAAAATCTTAAGTTAGAGAATGAAGTACATATCAATCATTGTGAATTCAGGATATCTGGGCCTTCCCAATCTCCCCGAAATCACGTTACCTAATTGATCTATGCCGTAGGTTGGCCTTGGGCCCTCATGTTGAAGGAAACAGGCAAACCAGAAGCGAATTACTGTAAAATGGGATGTTTGAGAAAAGGCTAGCAAAGACATCTTTCTGAACAGGCGATCACGCAAAGCAAGGGCTTTGCCGTTAGACTGAGAAGACTTTGAGGCTCAGTTGGGAAACCAGTTGCAAAGGTCATCCGTGACTTTCAGTAAGCTATAATCCATAGTGACTTATCCATACAGTGAGAATAGCAGTGTATGCTTCTTGGAGTTGTTGTGAAGGCTAAGTGACTATGCAAAGTACTTAAAAGAAAGTGCTGGTACACCGTAATTGCTCAATAAATGTTTGTGATTGCTGATAAGGAAGAGAAGGAGGAGGGCATGAAGAAAGAGGGGAAGAAAGAGGAGGACAGGAAGGACTTGAACTTGATTGATGTGTGAGGGAGTTATATTAATGTTACTAAAATAAAGCAAGATTGATTGCCATGTGCACCTCTCTGTTTTGGCTGCTTAGCACTGCTAAGTACTACTGCTTCTGTCCAGCCCAGACTGGCCCTTTGGGTGTGGCAGCAATGACGTCCCGGGCCTCCAAGGTTCGATTCTTGTCCCTGACTCTACCTTGAAGCAACAGACCCTTGTAATTTAACCATCCCTTTTGTTACCTGTATTTTTATTTTCTTCAACTTTTATGGAGGGCTAGTTAACAAGATCTGAAGTAAAGATGACGTTCCATAACTTCTTGAACATAAGGGTTCTGCCATTCTTTTTCTTAATGAATATTTATTGCAAATTCGTGTATGCCAGGTACTGAGTGGTGAGGATTTGATGGTGAACATCAGCAAGTAAACTCCGCAGTAGTGGAGCTAAAAATTCAATGGAGGTTCACATGGAAAAGTGCTAAATATCATTAGTCATTAGGGAAATGCAAATTAAATGACAATACAACCTGTTATTACATAACTACTAGAATGACTAAAATAATAATTTTTAAAATCACACTAAAAGTACATAATGCTAGAGCAACTGGAACTCTCGTATACTGCCAGTGAGAGTGCAGACTAGTGTAGCTATTTTTGGAAAACAGTATAGCAATTTCTTTTAAAGTTAAATGTCCACTTAGTATATGACCCATCAAACTTAATCTTATATATTTACACAAAGAAATACAAATTTAAACTTATACAACAATCTATATGAAAAATTAAAATAACTTATAATAATTGCTAAAATGGGGACTGATGAATGGATAAGCAAGCTGTGGTACATCCATATATTGGAACACTGCTGATCAATAAATAAGAACACAATACTAATACATGGAGTGCCGTGGATGAGTCTTTAATGCATAACACTGCACAAAAAACCCAGAACTCAACAGACTTACATACTGTGTGAATTCATTAATGTGACATACCAGATCAGAAAACACATCGGTGATTTCCAGGGACTTGGGATTGAGGGAAAGGGTTGGCCACAGAGGACAATATGAGGTAACTTTTTAGGTAAAGGAACATTGACAGTAAAAAAAGTAAATTTTACTGTACATACCTTTTAATAATTGACTTAAAATAGAAAAGTATGGAGACAGAGGACAGAAAGGGGCAGTCAAGGATATGTCGGTTAACAGTAAATGAATCTAATATTCTCATCAAGAGAAGATCTAATAACATGTATCTAATCCCTCAGCTTTTGGAGATAAAATTTCTATCATTTCAGTGAAATACTAATAAGTCAAATATAATATATTAAAATTTCTTTTTAAAAAAGATTTATTTATTTATTTTTAAAGAGGGGAAGGGATGGAGAAAGAGAGGGAGAGAAACATCTTGCCTGCATGCAAGAGGTAGTTACCTCTTGCATGACCCCACTGGGGACCTGGCCTGCAACCCAGGCATGTGCCCTGACTGGGAATTGAACCAGCGACCCTTTGGTTCACAGGCCAGTGCTCAACCCACTGAGCCACACCAGCCAGGGTGGCACATATAAATTTTTAATAATTATACTAGATCAAGTCAATATTTCATAATAACAAGTTTTAAATAATTATTTCTTTTAAACAATAATTAGGTAATAAACATTAACAAGATTTAAAAATGCATAACTTTAGCTATAGTAACAAAGTTGCAAAAATTAGAGCCTATGTAAAGGGTATGGACTTTAAAGTCTTAGTGATGTAGCAAATAAAATTTACTTACAAAAGCAAACTTAATTTGATTTTTAGTAGCATGAATTTGATTTGTTTTGAGAACAACAACCTGCATCTAGCTGTGTCGAGAATCAATTCATCCACAACCAAAGTACCTTAGCTCAACTTGTCAAAGATGGTTTTCTTTTTTATTTTGAGGGCTGCAACCCTGCAATGAAATAAAAATAATTATAGTGGTAACTCTAGAAAGTTATGAATATAAAAGTATATAAATAATAATAATGATTTAGATGCATGATGTTGACATTGAAAATAATTGTCATTGTAACTGTTTTATTTGTAATTTCAAATGTTTGCAATATATAAAAGAATCAACTATCACATTTATTTTCCTCTCATCCCACACGGGAGAAAACCATGTCACATATATAATGGCAGTTAAAATCAAGATAAATTATTTAAACTTATATTAAGCTTATAAATTATTTAAACTTATAACTATTTAAATGCCAAAAAGGATGAGTTTCAAAGTTTTGTTCATTAGATGAATGAGTTTATTAAATTACCATTAAATAAACATGCATAAAAATCCACCGGAAGTGGCAAATATGGGGCAAATTGAGAGAGGTCAGTAGGAGGGTTGAGACAATGGCATAGATGAGGAAAAGTTTGGATATCTGGGGACAGAAATAAAAAGCTTATTTTCTTGAGGAGTAAAGAAGAGCCAAATGTTAGAGGAAAGAATCAAGTTATTTGAGTATGAAATATTTCCAAAATGTTGGGAAACCAAAGATTGACCTTGTCATTTTGCTTAAGGCTCTGGTAGTAGCAACTGCATTTGGAAGACAGAAAATCTCTGCCTCTTTGTTACATTGTTTTTTGTTTGTTTTTACAATGGGTCCTAAGGTGTTCTGGGACTGAGGGAATGAGGTGTTGGTAGGCACTATCTAAATAAAGAACGCCCACGTAAGGCAGTGTTGTATCATTGCACTTATCATCTGACTTCATGTCTGGCTGTGCAATACCGAGTTTGTTATTTCTTTCTTAACAAATGAACCCATTCCTCTACCTTGAAGTTGTAGCTCTTGGGTTATTTAGAACAGAAACCATTGGTTGAAAGACTCTTAGGAGATTTTCTTGTCTTTAAGGCATTCTGTCTATGTCATGGGAGTCAGGCCATGTCCCAGGCTAAATTTTATCATAAAACAAGATTTCACAAAAATTATATGAGCTCAAAAATTAGACAATGTTCCAAAGCTCTCTTCATCACTTTTAATTTCTCTCATCCCCACACAACAAAATAAGCATCTGTGGTAACAGAGCAGTGGGAGAGAAGGGATGAGAGCCAAAGGGGAAGTGGCTGAGGAGTGGAGGGAAACTCATTGGGTGGACCTTTTTATTTTTGTAGTATACTAGTCTGTGAACCCCCTTGTACCTAGGAAATGGCAGGAAGTCATCTTGCTGAACCAAGAGCCCTGGAGCAGATCCAAGGGCCATGAAGAATCATTCCAGGCAGATGTAGTAGTGAGTCCTAATGAAGGAATGCCTAAAATTCGCCTTCCTAATTTCAGGACAGATATGAATCAGTGAGTCCTGTGTGTTTATTTCTTCACACTTTGATCAAGAATGCCAAATGATAGTGGTTACGTTATTTCTGTGCCACCATTTTATGATAGGTATATATGGGCAGGGGATGGACAACTTTTTTTTTAGTTTACAATGTGTGGATAAGGGAAAAAGTACTTGAGGTACTATGCTAAAAAACCTTTCAAGGTTCATCTTCCCCTGTATCTGATTTAGATAAAGAAGTTCTGGACTTTGACCCGATGTTATACTTTTGGGGACTTTGGGGTGGCTGAGTTCATTCTTCATGTGGAAAGGATACGAATGATCGAGGGCCAGATCATTCGTATCCTTGGGTGATCATTCGTATCACCAATGATCTTGGGTCGTCTCCTCCCACAATGCAGCAGCTTCGCTCTGTGACCAATAGACTATGGCAAAAGTGATGGTGTATCACTTCTGAGATTACGCAATAAAAGATGATAACCTCTGTCTGGGTCTTTGTCTCTTGGATCACTCTCTAGGGGATATCATCTGCTATGGAGATGTTCATGAGCACACTCAGGAGGCCTACATAGAGGTCCATATGGTGATAAACAGAGCAGCTGGCCCAAACCAGGGGGAACTGATAACTCCCACCAACCACATTGAATTTGGAATTACATCATCCTCCAGTGTAGATGACAGAGGACTGCAGCCCTGATTGACAGCCTGATGGAACTCTTCAAAGAACTTCTAAGCCAGAACCACCAAACTAAAGCTCTCCTTGATTCCTTACCTATAGAAACCGTGAATCACTAATCACAACTTTATGAAGTGTTGCCAAAACATTCCTCCAAAGGAATGCATTAAAAATGGTTGCCCTGGGACGCCATGTTGTTGCATGCAGTTGCCTTCGAAGCTCCTGCCGGTGCTCCCACAACATTTTACCTGTATCATAGCCAGAAAAAAACCAAATAAGACCACAATTTGCACTTCCTTTCAGAGATGACCAGGATGTTTCCATGCTTCCTTATTTCAGTCATGGCTGTATACCTGTCCTCCCTGGTTACTTATCATTAGGAGAATTGTACCCTTGTCTGGCTTTGCTCCAACCACCTTTCTCTCTCCTTCTTCCATGAACTTACTGCCTTCTGGGGTTTCTGCTCTTGGTTTAACACTTCTCTGTCCTCAAACTTTTCTTATAAGTATCCTTCCTTTATCACTCCGTTCTAACTGAAGATTGGCTCTCTGTTGAGGCCATTCCTTTCTTGCAGTCTGCATTGGGCAAATCTGGTTTTCTCTCTCATACTCACATACTTCTAGGACAGGAAGTGACATTGGCGTACATCTTACTCTCCGTCCCTGAATACCATGGAGAAACATCTCCATGGTGTTCAGACCATGATGGTCTCTCTCTCTCTCATGCACACACACACATGTTACTTACCTGAGGTCTGTGGTATTTGGATATACCATCCTCTTTCCAGGCTCATTGCTTTCATCTACTGACTTCAGTTCCCTCCATTTATCAAAGGCCTTAGTTCCTGGCTCAAAATATTTTTCTCTCCCCAGATTCTCTGATTTTTCTTGGCAAGTTGAGCATCCATATAGAAAACTGCTTAATATCCTGTATTCTTTGATCTGCTCATATGTGGCCTCACCTCAGCTCCCCAGGGGTATACTTGAAAATATTCTACTTTTAAAAGGTTGGTTTCAAACACGTCACTTTTTCATAAGCACTTTTTATTTTCTCTTTTTCATAAACACTTTTTATTCATAAACACTTTTTCATAAACACTTTTTATTTTCTCTATCATGTATTTCACTACCCTCAACGCTGCTATTCTTTGGCAGCATTGACACGTTTAGTCTGTTGTTGCCCATCATTTTCTTTCTGTCCATCAGCCTCCTCCTTGCCCTATTTCCCTTTTTGGCTGCCCAGTTTCCATATCTCATCACCATGATTGCTCATGGAAAATATCCTCAGTACTCTTGCCATCTCTTCTCCGTCATTCTCCTGACCAAACTGCAATGCTGAATGCATTCTTTTGTAATGCTAATATATGAGAAGGTAAGTATGCTGGAAAAAATCTCTCCACTGAATGGAATAATTTTAGTTTAAATCTATAATTTACTCCTCTTACAACACTTGTTTATTCAGCTCCTATTTTACTAATGCTGGGTAATATTTTAGACCTTGGAGAACCAAAAGAATCAGCAAATAGAAAAGTCCAGCCATCGTGGAGCTGCCATGTTAGAGTGTCACTCTTCTCTTTCCTTCACGTCCAATTTCACTCATTGGCTTGCCACAGTTGAACTTGTTACTCCATCGGAATTACTCTGGTCAGTGACTCCCATGTTGCTAAACCCAGGGCCAATTCTGTGGCCTCATCTTTCTCACGCAGAGAGCAGCATTTTGCCAGTCAGTGCCCTCTTTCTTTGCTCCTTCTTTCTGCTTCTGTTGTCCCATTCTTTTGCCTTTTCATCCACCCCACAGGCCGCTCCATCTCGCCCCCCCCCTTGTGATTTCTACCTCGTCCTGTTCCAGCCTTTCTGTCAATGCATTTCTCAGTAGAGGACCTCATCCATCTCTTTGCATTTAAATGCCATCTTTACAGTGATGACTTCTACATTTATGTCTTTAGCCTAAACTTTTCCCCTCCAGATTTTTGTATCCTGCTTAACATTTCTAGCTGGGTGATTCACTTACATGTCAAACTTCATATGTCCAAAATATGCCCTTTCCCCCTTAAATCTGTGCTTTCTCTCTTTCCCAGTCATTTATGTATTAAAAAAGTATATCGTAGTTCACTTATGCAAGCCAGAAAAACATATTCATAATTTTATAATTATGGTTCTGTTTTATTTCCAGTCTATCACTCCCCTCTTTCTCTTTATAATCCATCCACCCTAGCTTTATTCATTTTCTCAAACTCACAAAGTGTTTACTGATTCAGAAACTCTGCTTATACTATTTCCTCTATTTGGAGCATTCTTTTTTTTTTTTTCAAAGATTTTATTTATTTATATTTAGAGTGACAGGAAGGGAGGGAGAAAGACAGGAAGAGAAACATTCATGTGAGAGAGAAACATTGATTGGTTGCCTGTCATACACAACCTGACCAGGAACCAAACCCACAACCCAGTCATGTGCCCTGTCAGGGAATCAAACCAGCAAACTTTTGCCTTGTGGGATGATGTCTAACGAACTGAGCCACATTGGTCAGGGCTGGGAGCATTCTATTTCCTACTCAAAATGGCTATTGAATGGCTATGAAGATGATAGATTTCAGGTTTATAATTCTCCACAAGCACTACATAATTCCTTTTTACCTCAAGTATTATGAGTGTATGTATTTGCATTTATTGATTTTGATACCATATGTGGGTGGTTTTGATGCCGACTACTGCCTCCTTCTAACACCTGGTTATGGTTACATGTGAATCGAATATACCCATTTGGACCCCTGTTGGGCAAGCAGCAAGTTAGATCTCTTCTATTAAGTGAAGATAAATTAGGTTTTTAGCAGTATTTATAGAATATTCCCATGTAGGACAGGCATAAGCTGGAGATCCCAAGATGATGGAGTTTCTTTTTTAATACCATGGAGTTAACCTTAAACACAGCTGATGAATAAAAAGAGAGGTGTCTCTAAAACAGTTACACTCTTTAAAATGCCCTTACTGAGGACTCTGTGTTCTGTATTGTATTCTTTCTGCAGGGGATGCCATTGGTTTTTGACCATGCTGCTCTGTAGTAATGCTCAGTGCAACAATAAATTTCTTCCAGTGTGTGACTAAAAGGCTGCCTGAAAGGCTTTGTAGTCACTCAGCCCATCAGTCTTCATAAACTTCCGCATTGCAATTCCATTCGTTTCTTGGTTATTTGGTACAGTTTCCCTTAGTGGATGTCTGTCAATTTCTTCACATCTGGATGCAATTAGAGTCCACTCTTTGTATGAATCTAATTATCTGTCTCTACATGTGCTCAGCAGAGACACAATTATTAATAAGAGCTTGAATGTAGCTTTCCATTTTCAAATTGCTTTGTCCTTTTATTAGGCAACCCTCAATAACTTGAATTCCAGTCTTAATCCTGGACTCTGGCTTTTAGAGAGACATTGAGAAAACTGGGACACCAGAGAGTGGAGTAAATTTGTTCTTATAAGTGGACCAAATCAGGAGCAATCAAACAGAACTGACTGCTATGTGGTATAATTTCAAGGGTGCAAAGGAAGACCTTTGTTCAGTAATGTTCTTTGCCTTGATGGTTTAATGAGGCCTTTCTGCTCTGCCCCTACTCTCAAAAAGAGTGGTGGATTTAAGCTTATATGTTGCTGTGGGTTTTTGGTAAATTTTGACTGCCATGTTTCTGTCCCCCTCCTTTTGTTAACAAAATTTTAATTTCTTTTTACAGAGTCACTCCTTTTCTCACCCTTAATTCGTATGCATTTTGGGGCAGTGGAGGCTCCACACTCATTTCCAGGGGTGACACATGTGATGCAAGCCGTCCATTTAGCATTTGATGTCTCCTTCACCCTAGGGATTGGTTTAGAAATGAGGATGCTTCTTGAGCTATCCTAGTGAGAAACATTCTTCGGTCTTGGAAACAGCTATGAGGCAACACCACTGAACTTGAAAAGACTTATGCTAAGGTACTTGAGCCACTTTTTAAAGTACAAGGTGAGTCGTATCAGAGAATGCAACCAACCCAGAGGAAGCAAAGCTATGAGAAGGAAAGGGAGGAACCATGTTCTGTTGCCTTTATTTGAACTCCTGGATAGACCCAAATCTAATGTTCCACTACTATTTATATTTTTAAATTACATGAGTCGAAAATTTCCTTATGTTTAAGAACATTTAGGCTGGGTTACTGTTGGTTGTGACTAAAGTGTTTCTTAATTGAAACATTGATTATTTACATTTTAGTTTTCATTAGTTCCTTTTTATAAATAAGATTTGATACTGGGAAGCTGAAGGAAGAACTTAATGGCAATGGATATTGAGCAAACATGAAGATAAATCTAGTGAAGAGAAAAAGGGAAAGAATGGTATCCTAGAAGTTCATATTTGAAATTCAAAGTCCAAGGCTTTTGATTTTGTGCTGAAACTCATTAAATCTAACCTCTCTACCTGTAACTTCTGACAAGTGCAACTAGTTGGAAATGCAGAAAAAGACACAATAGACTATATAATAAGATGGTCGTATAGTGTAGATTATGGACTCGATTGTGTCCTCACAAGTACATATATTGAAGCCCTTACCCTTAGTACCTCAGAATGTGACAGTATTGGAGATAGAAGCTTTAAAGAAGTAATTAAGTTAAAATGTAGGCCCTAATCCAATCTGACCAGAGTCCTTATAAAACGAGAAAATTTGAACACACACAGGGACTCCAGGGATGTGCATGTGCAGAGAGAAGACCATGTGAGAACACAGCTAAGAGGTGGTCATCTGCAAGCCAAGCAGAGAGACCTCAAAAGACACCAAACCTGCTGACATGTTGGTTGTGGAATTCCAGCCTCTGAAACTGTGAGAAAATAAATTTCTGTTTTTTCAACCACCCAGTCTCTGGTATTTTGTCATAGCTGCCGTAACAAATTAGTACAAGGTACAGCTCACATTTATTGTTCATCTCAGAAGTGGACTTTAATTTCAAGAGTAATTGCAATTTTTTTGGAATTGTCAATTACTTAAAAAGGTCCATCTATTATGTGAAAGATTGTGGTATTTTTGTGGGAGATTGGGCATTCCAAAATATAAGACAAAATTCTGGAATGCATAATATTTACAGTCAATTAGGTACTTGAGACATGTGCACATAAAACAAACAAACAAAACATCTAAATCAAGATATTATAAATGAATAAAACAAACATGGGTATTCTGAGGATGCTCAGAGAGAGGGAGTCATTTTAAACTGGATTTCTTGGAAATTTTTTTTTTAAGAGAGCTGCCAAAGAGAAGACATTCTGGGTGAGGCAAATTTTGTCACTAAAATAAGAAAGTACAAAAACTGTCAGGGGAATACTGTGGCCAAGAGGGGTAGGCTGGGTGGAGGGGGACATAAGGGAAAAAATGGGGACAACTGTAATAGAACAAACAATAAAATATAGAGAAAAAGGAAAAAAAATAAACCAGTTTGGCTAGGAAAGAAGATTCCTATGGGGAGTTGTAATAAAAATAAGGCCAGGAAAATAGTGCAGAGGCAGATTATGGAGAATTTGACTGTCAGATACATTAACTTGGAGTTTTTTTCTTAGGCAATAACTGGGAAGCTATTAATGTTTTTTTTTTTTTTTCCAGCAGGGAAAGCATGTGATAAGTACCTGTTTGGGGAAGAATTCCCTTTCAGCATCCCAGAGGAGTGTGTTAGAAGGAGTTCAAGGTGAGAGACAGAGAGGGGGATAGGCGGCAGTTGGCCATTGTCTACCAAGGAGGAGGCTGGGGTTGATGAAAGTCCCCCTTAACCCTCACCTGGAAATATGTGCCCAAGTGTAACTTTTCTATTGATTTTCCTCAGGCAATGTGAACAGCATATTAACTCTTTCTAAACATATTCCAAATTCTCTTTTAAATGTTAAGTAAGCCCTTGTTCAACTAACTTGTACATGAGACTTGGCAAATCCTGATAATAATATACATTCTTGAAATAAGATCTTTATATTCTTCTGTTACTAATTCCCCCTGGTGCCCTTGCATAAAAATGCATGAAATCTTCTCATTATTGCTTAAATGCCCTTGCCGATATGAAACTATTTCATTGTGGGAATTTTTCTTCAAACACCTGTTCCTTTTTTTTTTTTGTAAATCTGCAAACTCTCTCTAGTTCAAGGTTATCTTTCCCTCTCTCTCTCTCTGTGTGTCTCTGTCTCTGTCTCTGTCTCTCTGTAACAAGTATTCAGCCCACTGAATCATTTTTCTCAGAGTCCACTGAGGAATGCACTGATCTGCTTTCTCTTTCCAGATGTGGTTTAATTGTTTAACATAAAGACATATGCTGAGATTTAGGAAGAACTCCCTCCAGAACTCAGTATTATCGTTATGTGCCAATTTAAAACCATCAATGATCAACCAGAGATCTTTTCTGCCCTTCAATTAAAACAGACTAGATGGGCAGGATATGGGAAACCAGATGCAATAATTAAGAGAATAGTTTAACTGTTCATATTGCACATCACTGTTTGCTACAGCATGACCATTAAACAAAAAGTAAAGCCAAAAAGGGTTGTATGGCCTCATAAAAATTCCATTTGGCTTGGAAATACAGTACCATTTTTATTAATGTTAAATACTCCAAGAGATAATTACGTAGTCATGAGTCAACTGTGTCAAATAATTAAATACAGGAAATAGATCAATGAAAAAAAGTCCTCCTCCTTAACATTGACCCTTCCCAAACAAATTAAAGTTAAAAAAATATTCACAACATGCACAAAAGAATTATCTTTGGAAGCCCCATCCCCTGGGAGCTGTAGGGGGCAGCAGGGAAAAGAGGTTAGTATTACGTTCCACATACACAGGAAACCATTTTTCCTGGCAGTGCCAAGATTTTGCAACAAGATCAATTATTTAGGAAGAGCAATTATTTGTCAAATCCATTAAGTGATATTAAAGATTTGCATAAGGTAAGTTGAATGGTGAGATAAATTATGACTTTCTATTCAAGTGATTATGGTAAGGTGTTCCATGAAAATCAGATGGAAGGCTTTTGGGTTACACAACATAGAAAAGTATAAATTATCCAGCTAATTATTTCTGCTGAAGATAATTATGTTGGCAAAGATTCCATTTTGAGCATTTATAATGAAAATATTTATTACTCCATTTTGAAAATTTCCTTTTCTCCATTTCTCTCCATTTCTTTCTCTCCATCTCTTTCTTCCTCTGCAGAATAGAGACATCTTCCTGCTACCCTGTTTGTTAATGACAAACTACTCTGTTTTGGATTGGATGTGTGGAAGTTTAAACACCTTTGTGATGTTTTCTTATGAGGGACAGAGGTATCTAACTTCTCTTTGATAACGGATAGTTAAGCCCATTAAAATCTCTTTTCTTCAGGGTTTTTAAAGATCCCTGAAATGAGAGTAGCTGAGAATTCCCTCGTCTCTAATTAAGTTGTTGAAGGAAAAGGTAACTATGATTCTCCTAAGAGCCTGACATTCAGGGCAAGAACTAGCTGTTAACTTAGTGAACCAATCAAAGGAATTTATAAAAAGGTGGCAGGCATGGGGGATCCAGAAAGGCAACTGAAAAGAGAATTAATCAGTTATGTGAAAATCAAAAAAGTGAATTAAACCAAATCTACTGAACTTCTAAGAAGTGATAATTTCATTTGAATTGAACCTGACCTTAGTTTTACAGATTTTATAATAAAGAATTATGTACTCAGCTCCTGTTGGCTTTCAACCAGGGAGTTAATTCCCAAACCTTAAGGCTTAGAAAAGTCCTTTTTACCTCAATTATGGGTGATTCATACCTTAATATTTGTGTTGTAAACTTCCATCATTGTTCCTTCTATGGAAGGAACATCTTGATCTAGATCAGTAGCTCAACCACGTTGATGAGCCACCTGGAGGAGAGCCCAGAATCATGGACGGTGAAGAAACACTCCTCCTATCAGGAACTTTTCAAGTTAGGGTAATGGGTAGTACAGTGCAGTGATGAGTTATACTTAATGTACAGTCACATTCTTATCATGAAATACGTAGGAGCCAATGGCAGGGTGTTCAGAGAGAGTGGATTTTCCTAGTGCATTATGATACTTCCTGGCAGAGACTCTAACTTCATAGCAGGACACTATAGCTGGGGTCAGCTGCTAATAAGTATTATCATGGAAAGGCCATCCTGTTGGAGATTAAAATGGAAAATGACTGTGGTTTACTTCTATTCCTTTGTTCAGTTTATTATCCTTTGTAGTGTGCATGTGGTGGCTCAGTCATCCTTCCACAATATTCTGCTAGTCCATATGGCCAGAATGGGACTAGCACGCCCATGCCCATGTCTCCAGGGGTGGGCATATGACCCAAGTTAGGACAATCAGAATCTTCCCCTGTTCTCTGAGCTCTCAGTAAGAAATGCTCACTGTTTCTCAGTGGACTTAAGCTGTTAGAATGCTGGGCCACCTTGCTGCTAAGAGAGCCATTTGAGGGCAGGGTTTGAGCTGAAGGGAGCGAGCAGAAGGAGAATGAAAAACAAGACCCTGATGGCAGGACATTCGTGAGTTCATGTTTGAATACAGCTTTATCTCTTCAACTTTCTAGTGTTTTGAGCCAATTATTTTCATTTTTTTTCTTTTTTTTGGTTAGGTTTTTGGTGTATGCATCCTAAAGGAGCCTAATACAATTTTCAAACAAGGAACATGTATAGCAGGTGAGGCAGGGTTATCTGCTTCTAGCTTTCAGGAATAATAATGACTGCAGAATATTTCTAAGGTTTCCAGTGGGTACTAAATGATGGTAGGTAAACAGATTAAGACTGTGGATCATGCCAGAATATGTATCTTCTAGTTTATTGGGCAACCTCGTAGAGATTTTTGGTTAAGATAAATTCAGAAATTCACATTTCTAATGACGTCCCTGATCTAGACAATGGTACTGATAACTGACAGAGAAAAAAATAATTGTGACATACTATTATATTTACTGTAAAGAACAGACAGTGTGACCAATTCAAAGAACCTTCAAAACATGGACAGGGCGATGGTGGTTAATGCCACGGTAGAAGGCTTCCCTGAATTATTGACCCACTATTTAATTAGAATGATAGTATGTAGGGTTTATGAGTTTAGTTAGTCGCAGCTTCTATGTGATGCATCGATTTGCCCTATTATATCCCCATTAACATGTCATTTAGCTTTTGCTTGAACACCTCTATCAATTTTTATTATCTTCATATATATCTCATTTCCTTTTAGGAAAATTTTATTAGGCAGAAAGTTTTCCCTCATTCTGGACAGATTCTTATTGCTGCTTAACTTTAACCTATTATTCTAACCTAAAGATTTATAAAGCCACTGCTCTCCTCCAGATGATACATGTTTATATATTTGAGGTCATCTAGCAGGACTTGACAGCCTTCTTTCCTTTTGGACACTGTTTGTTAGTTCTATTAACCGTACCGCTTATGCAATAGCTTCACACAGAGTTTCTATCCCGGTTGCTGTTTTCTGAATGTGCTTCATTTTATTAAATCTTCTCAGGAAGTATGTTTAGAATCAAAGACTAGGCTTGAGATAGAATCTGAAAGCACAGAAAGAAAAACCAATGTTTTCCCTCGTTCTGGATATTAGACTTCAACTTATATAATTTAAGATAACTTGTTTTGGCAGCTTTATAACAGCATTAACTTGTTTTGAATTTGTACCTAACACCTAATTGCTAAAGCATTGTGTGATTCTTCGCTCTGATTGTCTCTTTAAGAAGTTTTTGATACAAGTAGCTTGTCAGTGACTCCTTAATTATGGCACTATAATATATTATGTACTAGAAGCCATCTGAAGTCTTGAAAGTCCTGGGTTACAAAAAGAGTGACCATATTATTTACCATGCAAATTACAACTCATTTGAGAGTATAAGAGGCTACTATTATTAATATTACTTCAGTGTAGACAGAAAGTGACCCCGCCAAACAGGGATTAGGGTTCCCTTAACTACGGAGGGATTAGCAGTGATATCTATACAAGCTTCCATCTAAAGGAGGTCATCAGCTTGAAAATTTTTGTTAGCCATGGAGTTACTTGACTGTGGTTCATTAATTTGGTAGAACCATTTTACTATTTTTCTCAATTCTGCCTTTTTACTATGTAGACTTAAATGATGCCTTTTTTGACCCAGATTTCCAGGTTGGCTAACCTCTTTCCCTTAGAAAAATATGGACACCAAACTGTCATCTCCAGTTTCCAGTAAACTTTTTCAGACATCCCTCTTTCCCCCTCAGTTACTTCATGGGGTATGTTTCCTCCTCTGTGAAATAGTATATATAGCCAGTTGAGGTCACTGGGCAAGCATTTAAGCAGCAACCATCAGCTGAATGCTGAATGTCTGGGCTCCACCCATGGCCTCCAAGCTAAAGATCTGAAGAATTTCAAATCCCTCTAAAATTCCCTTTGGGTATAACGAGGAAGAGCACGCAGGCCGAAAGCCAGCTTGTCCTCACCTCAACTCAGTGCTCATCGTCCACTTGGGAACAGGCAGTTTTAAAACAAAACAAACAAAAAATACAATCCAACCCTCCCTTCAAATAAACTTTGTAAAGGATCAGATTAAAAAAATCTTTTGTGCTTGTTTTGTTTTTCACTCTTCCTCCCTGGATGCTGCATATGGGCTGTTTCCTGCCTTGTAGCCAGAACCAGACTCCAGGCTTGCGTAAAATCGCAGAGGTTAAACGGAGACGCGTTCTTGGGTGGAGCAGAGGGTTTGGGGAAGGCGAGTGGAGATGGCTTTGAAGTCAGACATTCCTGCCTTCCTGATTCTGCTCGGTGTTTTGCAGGAGCGTCTTACTAATTGTAAATATCTTCTGAAAACTTGTTTATAAGAAGTAAGCTAGGTTTGTGTGTCATTTTTAAATCGTGATTTATAAAAACATTACATAAAAATGTAATTTATTCCACACCGTGAAAGGGAATATCCTGTTTCTGTTTCTTTTCTTCTGCACTCCAAAGATATTAAGGAAAGCACGTGATTCCCATAATCTTCTCAAATCCTATTTTTGAGACTCTGGAGATGCATATCACAAAAGACTTAAATTTGAACACTAACATTTTTACTTTAAAATCCATAGACTTACTATTGAAGAATCTAAGTAACAGGAAAATGAACTCAAATTATTTGCTTGTTGTTTGATATATTTTAAGTGCACCAAATGCTTAAGGGCTCCTAAGCTCACGTCCCAAGTGCAAATGCCACAGTAAAACTCAAGCCAGAGGCCTGTCCACTCTGCATGGAGCAAGGCCTAAGAGATTTAATCATACGTACATTTCCCAAAATGTGAACACACTGGAACTAAATCTGGGTTTTTGGGAACTCACCAAAAAAAAAAAAAAAAAAAAAAAGAGAGACAGAGATATGAAAAAATCATAACACACTCAGCATGCTAACACTATGTGTCTGGCTCAGTCCCAGGTCACATTTTCCTGGATGCCCAGCTGGCAGAAGGGCTCCTGCTGTATCTGCTACATCATCCATACGTGACTCCTCTGATACAGGCAAGGCCGAAAGCCCCCACCCCCAAAGAGGGCGTCACCATTATTCCATCACAGTAAAGCTACCTCTAAGAGATGTATTTTAGCTCTTAGGAAAAAAAAAACTAAATGGATTTTTTAAAAATTCTGAACATAGAATGTCTTTGATGATCAGGAAATAGGCAAGGAATGTTCCGTGTCTCAGCTGAGGAAGCTATTGTGTCCATAGCCTGAAGTTCCAAACATTAATGGGATGAGGTAGGCAGAGGCTTAGTGTGCTCACCATCACCACTCCCGTATTCCACCCTCCCCAGCCCTGTTAATATAGAAAGGGAATCTGCATGTGCCTGAATGCTGTTGGATAGATTCCATGATGCCCTTCGTGAGTCAACAGATTTTAAGCAATCCACATCTCATAGATATTAATCAATACATTTTTCTGAAGTAGAACACTTGAGTTTGCTGAGTGATGGGTATAAATCCAGCAAAGTTTAAAATATATATTAATTTCTCGATATTGGTACTTTTGCCATTTCTTTATTTACAACCCAGCATTCTTAGAATTATATAGTCAATTGGAATACAGAAATTCTTATTCCAGAATATAGAAGACTGGATAATTAAAAATAAATACACATTTTCAGTTCTATTTGCTTTAAAAAAATTAGGATGTTCATCTGCTCATTTACTACATTATTTCTAGAGAAAAGAATGTGAGATTTAGTATACAGTGCAAGTATTTGCAAATAAAAAATAGGAAAAGCAGTTTTATGTATTGTTTGTAGTTATTGTGATTATCAGCTAGAAAAGTAGATATGAAAGTGTTTTGTAAATATTAAGCTTCCATTGTTAACATTTATTATTTCTTTCATTCATCAAACATTTATTGAATATTATATTATATCCCAGGCATAGTGTTCAATGCTCCTATAAAAATGAGTGCGAGGCGCAGCTCTGCAGCGAAGAAGCTCGCGCTCTGTTGAAGGAGAGGCGTTCCACCAGCGTCATCGCCACCACCCGCCATGCACAGGCTCTGCTCCTGCCCCGAGGAAAAAGTGGTGAGGGAGCCGAAAAGTCCCTGCCCTCTTTGGACTTAGAAAGACAGTAAATGAGGAAATAAATAGTCTTTCAAATGGTGATAAAAATTATGAAGAAAAGAAAGCAGGATAAGGGGAGGGAAAGTTATAGGCGAATATTTTTGATAGAGTAGTTAAAGAAAAACTCTTCAAAGAAGTTAGACACGAGTTGGGATGTGAATGGTTTTAAAGAAAACATGCAAAGATCTGGGGGCAGTAAAATGACCCCTCAGGCAGTAGGACAACCACCAAAATGCAGTGAATTGGAAGCTAAATGAAGAAAGGAGAGGTCAACTCTAAAGTGAGAGTGACTGGCTGATTAAAATTAGGAGTGAGAACTGAGTGCTATGTGGGTAAAGTGAAGATCATTAGTAGCCTTGTAAGAGTGGTTTGGGCAAACTCTTTGGGGAAAAAAATGCCTGATTGGAGTAAGACATAAAAAAAGTTGGGTAGGTGGCAGGAGGTGGAGCCACTGAATACAGACAAAATGTTACACATTTTGTTTGAAAGATTAGAAGTAGAAAACAGTGTAGTGCAACACCTACGAAGGACATAGAATCAACCTAGAGTTTCTGAAGACTCTAGGTCAGTGGTGGTTAAACTTCTTGGTTTTAGAATGCCTTTATATATAATAATACATATTAGATATGGTTACAGATAAATACTATGTTAGAAATTAAAGTGTAAGAATATTTAACATATAAATTGATTAAAATAATAATAGCAATGACATGTTAACTTCAGAGCACATTTTTAATGGAAATAACTATATTTTCCAAAGCAAAGAAATAGTGAACCAAGTTTTTACACAATTTTACAAATTCCTTTAATATTTGGCTTAACAGGAAAAACATGGATTTTCCTATCTGCCTCTGCATTCAATTAATATGTTGTTTTGGTTAAGTACATAAAAAAGATTGGGCCTCATACAGATATGCATTTTAATAAGCTTTTCTGATCATTGGGAGTATATCATATAGCTTATCCTTAGACACTGAGAGTGAGGAATGCCAATGTTGTCTCTGGATCTTTATACACATAATTTTGACCTTATGGACACCCTGAAAGGGTCATGGACTCCTCAGTGGTTGCTAGACCACACTTAGAAAACCACTTACCCTATTTTATACCCCTAAACATCTGAGTTTTGTTTTGCATGAAATATTCTGGTAAAAAAAGTGAAATAACAATGATGGCAGAGAGCTTATGAAAAGCTGAAATTCCTTTTCTTCCAAAAGAACATTAGCTACATTATTTAAACAGAGTCCTATAAGGTAGACTAGCTGTGAAATTTGCTGTCTGGCAGTACTCCCAACACTGTTAACCAAAAGTACTGTAAGTCAGGTGGTGTTTTTTTTCAGTTTTATTGTGGTATACTTGACAAATAAAGATTATATATTTTTAAACTATACAACTTGATGTTTTCATATACCTATACATTGTACAATGATCACTACAAACTGGTTAACATATTTATTACATCAAATAATTACTTTTTTTTCTCTTTCCGTGGTAAGAGCACAAGATCCACCCTCTTAGGAAATTTCAAGTACACAATACAGTATTGTTAATTACAGTCACTGCAGGTGGCGGCTGCTCTGAAAGAGTATTTCCGATGACTAGTGCTTTCCTATGATTAGTAATGGATTTTAGAAATTGTTATTTGTCCTTTCCTTTCAGCTATGAATTATTTGGGGGTGATATATGGATATGTGCTGAAATGCATTAATTTTAATGTGTTTCTTTATTTTTCATGTCATAAAATTAGAGATGGAAGAGACCTCATGAGTTGTGCAGTCCATCACTGTGGCATAATATCATGGTTCTTTCCAGAAAGGCTTTGTCTGGCTCAGTTTTAAATGAGAAAGGCAATTATACTCCCATTAGTTCCCCTGGGAGACTATTCTACTTACTGATAGATCTCCATTTTGAAACGTTGCCCAACATCGAGCCCGTGTTGGCTGAATACTATTAATCCTTGACTGGCTGAGCCCCATGTGGTAACTTCTACAAGAGATCTTTACCACGTTACTCCTATAGTAAATGTTCTTTTAGCAGGCAAGCCATCTGCGGTCTATGAATGGTGCAACTCTACTGCTTCTGAGAGTTTTCTGCACGCTGGCTTGTAAATTCTCTCCTGTTGAATCACCTGATAAAGAATGTATTGTATAATTTAAGATTTCTGCAAGGACATTCATTAAAAGGGGATTAAGGATGATCACATATAGAAAATAGGTGAAGGGTGATCCTATTTGGTAAGAAAAGTTTTATACACCAAAAAGAATGGAGTGCTACTGAGTTATTCAATATGTTAATCCAGAAATAGTCACAAGTGATGTTTTTAGAGTCACCTAAGGAAAATGACTGCCCTCTGAATAAGTAAATAAATATCTCGGGTATTTGTAGTAATGATGATGACATAATTTTATAAATGTTTAAAGATAGTGAACACATTTTTTTATTTCGATATTGGAAAGTCAAGATATAAATCTCCAGGGGCATGCTTCTAAAAAGGATAAATTTCTTTTATGCCTTGAGGCTATTCATTTGGCTTCTTTAAACCTTATTTTCTGAAAGCATAAATTTGAAAGCTAAGCAGTTTTTACATGCCTAGCCAATTGGGTGATGGTTTGGGAAGCATGCTTCCTCTTTCCTTGCATTTAAACATTTATTTCCATTTACTCATAAATCTAGATTATTTTGTCTTCACTTTTAAAGCAATTTCAACAAATCTCTTGATATAGTCCAGTAAACAGTCTCATGTAAAATGATCTCTAAGTTATTTCTTAACAGGCAGATTTCCCCCCACACTGCCATAACTTCATGATTTGTTCAAGTTAAGAAGAGGGAAAGGAAACAAACCAGAAATGAAATTACGCTTATTTTATTATTCCAGTGCTTAGGACTCAGACAGAATGTGGTTGTTTTTTATTAATATAGAAGACCTCCCACAGCTTCATTTGGTTTTGTTGTGCTTGTTGTTGTTGTTTTGTCTCTAAAGGAGAATGTTTGGATAAGTCAGTTGAGAAATAATGAAAACCAAGAGGTTGGAAGTTCCCTCTCTTCTCTCCCAGACAGCGTGAGGCAAGGCGAGTGCTCCATATGATGTTTTGAAACAAAATCCAACTCTTCTCTGTTAAAAGCACAAAATTGGGGGAAAAAACACACACACACACCAAGGGCCCTTCATTGCCTATTAAAAGGGATATTTTAAAATTCAATCTAGAAATACAGATAATCCATTAGTTTTTTAGAAATAGTGTTTTATCATCTTTAGAATTTGTTTTACAAAATGTATGGCAATGCCAATGTCAATACCCAGAAACTGTTACACATGCACAAACATTTTTGTTCTTTACCAGGAAATGAATGGACAAAAATAGAAAGTGAGATTATAAACTCTTAGAGAAATATACAGATTTTCTTTGCTGTTTCAGATTGTTTTCAGCTCTTGGGCATATCTCTAGCTTACAGGTGGCAAACACAGGGCCGTTGTTTCCACCTGGCAGTAGAGCCGAACTCTTGCCTAACAGCTAAGGAGTAGTTACATGCACACAGTCCTAAAATTACATTTGGCTCTTTGAAGGCAACTGCGAGGCTGATACAACCCCCAGTGAAAATGAGTTTGATATCCCCGCTTTAGCTATATGAATTCATTTAGAAAAAAACAATAAATTTAGCTGTCACCTTAAACTGGAGTGTGTGTGTGAGTGTGTCTATACACTAACTGCCATTACTTTCTAAACATGAAAGACAAAATAATTTCTCTCTGGCAAATGAAAAACAGGTATTTTCCATTGATCACTTAACATAGAAATATTAGTAATCATTTCAGACTAATGGTCTATAGTTGACCTTAGGTCAATGCTACGGAAGTTAGGCATACTCTTCACTTGAAATTTCTCACCAATTTACACAACACGATGGAAACTCACTGTGCCAAATGAGATGTTTTAGAAAACAGTTATTCTCTTGTGGACTCTGACAATACAAAAAGAAATCCAAAGCTCCTTCAGTGGAGCTAGAAGGGGCCGCATGACACATATTTAACATCATTCATTCATTCATCATCCAACATTCAATTTTTATCTACAAGGCATTGTACTGGATATTGGAAAAGGGAGAATAAGTATGGATTGTGATTTTCTTTTTTTCTCCAATTATAAATAAACCTATCTAGTTCCTGTCTCCTGTATTCTTATGTCAAAGGCTGTAGTGGAATGAGAGCCAGGTGATGGTGATTCAAAGATCATCAGTACATTTTGAAAATGTGTTTTTAAATGCAGTGGTGAGGGGATAGATCGAAGGATATTAAATAGAGAGTTAGTTAAAATAAAGCTGAGGTTGGGGTTAGTAACACAGCTCGGAAACTTTTTTCAATACAAGTTAGAAGAGTATTTGGAAACAGAGAATAGGACAGAGTCAAGAGAAATCCTTCTCCTTACTAAATAAAGGAGACTTGATATATGTTCAATCAAAGAGAGAAAAGTAAAAATAATAGTGGAGAAAAATATCTGGAAGATGCTGTTGGTGGGGATGGTGGTAGTGATCTCACTATATATATATATGTATATATATATATATATATATAGTGAGATAATTTGAGTAAACCTAGTTCCTGGAGGAAATAAGACGAAATGGATGCAAATGCTCCCCATATCTGGGGAGCACTCCTCTGTAAGCATGGTGCAGTCAATAGGTAGATGCCCCACTGGGATACGGATCTGCAAAACACTAACCTCCATCAGAAGGCCTGTTATTTATCTCTTCTTTTGTATAACTAACTCTCTAGATTTCAGAATAGGCCACTGATTATCACATACTGTAGCCAGACTGAGGGACTTTGTTTCCAGATACTATGCTAACAAGTTACCTAAATTCTCTATTCCTTGGAGACACTCCATGTAAAATGGAGATATCAGTAACAATCTTCATAGGTTGCTGGGATGATGGTTAAATTCGGGAATGTACATAAAGCACTTAGAAAAGTTCCTGGCACACAGTAAGTGCTTATTATTATTATTGAAACTTTACGCTCTTTAATCATGTCATTGGTCCATTTCCTCAATCATTTCATCAACAGGTATATTTAAATGATTTGGCAGCACCCTGTGGCCTTTCTATTCCCGAGAATAGGGCTTTCAGAAAAACTCTGGTGAGTCCACACTACCACTCTAATGTAATAGTTTGTTAAATGGGGTCCATAAAACACTCAAATAATTCGTGCACTTCCGTAATTGGCACACGCATTCCCTTTTCTCCAAAAGGCTCTAGTTTCCCTAAAATGAGTAATTCAGCATTTATCATGGAATTGACTTTTTCTCATTATTAAAATTATTCCCATGATTGTATTAAAATGCTTTAAAGCGTTCTATGTTTAGAAGATCTTTTCTTGACCCCACATTCCCCTGTGCTACTACCCCACTTTTCTCTTTTTTTTAAGGGAACTCCTTAAAATAATTATTTATACTTACTGTCTCAAATTCCTCTTTTTTTTTCTTCTTGAATTTGATCCAACCAGACTTTTCCCCCCATTGTCCACTGAAAGTGCACTTTTCAAGGTTGCCTGAGACCTCCACGCAGCTTAACCCTCTGGGGAACCTGCCTTTGCCTGAGCTGGCCCTTCGGCTGCATAAGCCTCAGCAGCAGCTCGCTCGCTCCCCAGTCCTGGCTCAGCTTTCTCCTCTTAGCTTGCCTTTCCTCAAAAGCTTCCAGTTTTCCTCCTATTTCTTTAACTTTTCCTTCTCAATCTCCTCTGCTAACTTCTCCATACCTTCCCAATATTTATTTTTTCTTTCTTTGAAATATATTTTACTGATTATGCTATGACGGTTGTCCTATTTTTTCTCCCCTTTATACCTCTCCACCCTGTAACCCCCTCTCACCAGTATTCCCCCCACCACCCTCGTTCATGTCCATGCATCGTACATACAAGTTCTTTGGCTTCTCCATTTCCCATACTATTCTTAATCTCCCCCTGTCTATTTTGTACCTACCATTTATACTTCTTATTCCCTGTACCTTTCCCCCCACTCTACCGCCATCCCTCCCCACTGATAACCCTCTCTGTGGTCTCCATTTCTGTGATTCTGTTCCTGTTCTTGTTGTTTGGTTAGTTTGTTTTTGTTCTTGTTTTTTTAGGTTCAATTACTGATAGTTGTGAGTATGTTGTCATTTTACTGTTCATATTTTTGATCTTCTTCTTTTTCTTAGATAAGTCCCTTTAACATTTCATGTAATAAGGGCTTGGCGATGATGAACTCCTTTAACTTGATCTTATCTGGGAAGCATTTTATCTGCCCTTCCATTCTAAATGATAGCTTTGTTGGATAGAGTCATCTTGGACATAGGTCCTTGCCTTTCATGACTTTGAATACTTCTTTCCAGCCCCTTCTTGCCTGCAAGGTTTAGCTGGTAGTCTTATGGGAACTCTTTTTAGGTAACTGTCTCCTTTTCTCTTGCTGCTTTCCACATTCTCTCTTTATCTTTAATCTTGGATAATGTAATTATGATGTGCTTTGGTGTATGCTCCCTTGGGTTCAACTTCTTTGGAATTCTCTGAGCTTCCTGGACTTCCTGGAAGTCTATTTCCTCTGCCAGATTGGGGAAGTATTTTTAAACTATTTTTTCAAATAAGTTTTCAATTTCTTGCTCTTTCTCTTCTCCTTCTGGCACTCCTATGATTCAGATGTTGGAATGTTTCAAGTTGTCCCAGAGGTTCCTAAGCCTCTCCTCGTTTTTTTGAATTCTTGTTTCTTCATTCTGTTCTGGTTGAATGTTTATTTCTTCTTTCTGCTCCAAACCGTTGGCTTGAGTCCCAGTTCCATTCCCTTCACCGTTGGTTCCCTGTATATTTTTCTTTCTTTCACTTGGCATAGCCTTCACTTTTTTCTCTATTTTGCGACCATACTCAACTATTTCTGTGAGCATCTTTTTTTTTTTAAGATTTTATTTTTATTTATTTTTTAGAGAGAGGGGAAGGAGGGAGAAAGGGAGAGAAACAGCAATGTATGGTTGCCTCACACATGGCCCTCACAGGGACCTGGCCCTCAACCTAGGCATGTGCCATGACTGGGAATCGAACCGGGACCGCTTGGTTTCCAGCCCACGCTCAATCCACTGATCTATACCAGCCAGGGCTTATTTCTGTGAGCATCTTGATTACCAGTGTTTTGAACTCTGCATCTGATAGGCTGGCTATCTCTTTATCACTTAGCTCTATTTTTGGAACTTTGATCTGTTCTTTGGGCCATATTTTTAGGATCCAGTCCGCAGAATGCTTCTCTGGTTGCACTCTTTTCATTGCCAACTCATCTTGTCTCATGGCTTTAAGTACTGTTTATATCTTCATGGTTCTCAAGTGTGTATTTTGGTTCTGGCCTTGTCCCTTGAACTTCGGGCTCATCTGTCTGGCTGCCAACTCAGTTTTTCCACTTAATTATGTAATAACATTCTCATGCTCTGAACCAAAATCCTAAACTTCCTTACAAAAGTGGTCCTTCCATGTGTTTCTATTACATTAATTACAAATCCTCTTTCTGGGTTCCCAGGCCCAAACCTTTACATTTATTCCTGAATCTCATATCCTCCTCTAATCCATGAAAATTCTACTGTCTCTACCTTCAAAGTATATCTGAATTAGACCATTTAGCATCACTTCTACCATCAACATCTTGGTCCAAGCCACCATCTCTGCCCTGGATTAGTGCAAAGCCTCCTAACTACTCGTTTGTCTGACACACTTGCCTCCTGTATTCTCTTCCAGCAGTGTTGTTGCTTCTGTGCTCACTGGTATCTCACGTTACTCTAAATAAAAATCAAAGTCCTCCAAATACTTAGTCCAGGCTCAAAATATTGAATGGCATGTAAGAAAGGGCAAAACAGGAAGTCTGATGATGTATCACTTCCTCCTCTTCTGTTCTTACGCCATGTCACTTTGCCTCGGAGAGATGCTTCCCAGCTGTTACATGCTCTTCAGCTTCACCTCAGCCTTCGGCACTGATGATGGGGTGAGAGTGAAAGGAAGAGGGAAACACAACGTAAGTGTAGGCAGCGGTACAATGTAAGTAATGGTTAATGAGCAAACATCCTGTGCTTTTGCTCTAGGACATAGCCTAAGACATGCTAATTGCTGCCTAAAGACCACTTAGGTTCACCTTCTTTCATGCTCTCCTGCTTAGTCTTGGTAGTTAACATACTAGCCCTTACAAGGGTTATCTGTTAAACATAATTATTGTTTTCAGGCATAATCAAAAGTATTAAGTTTACATCAACAAATCTGATTTATAAATATCTTTTCAAATAGGAATTTCTGAGCCTTTTTCTGTCACGGTGGAAGAAAGACAGGAGGCAGATGGCTGAGAACACACAAACCAAAGCAGGGCCGTGGAGGGCACACCAACTCGAAACAGAAACAGACTACTTGTTAACATCCCGTAAGAGTGCTGGGAAATGATTGTGATTGTTTTCTGTAAATACGGAAGACCCTTTCTCCCATTTATCTTCTTAAAATAATTTTGTACAAACCATTTTCTTCTTCAATCTGGCACACACTAAGCTTACACTGAGAGTAATTCAGCACAGATTTTAAAAAATTTGTTGCTGGGCTACTGTGTCTGAAAATGTGTATAATGTTATTGATGGTAGCAACTTTTGTAGAAGGATTTCAGATAACAGAAGGGACAAAAATACCCTGTCTTTACTAGGCACACATGATATGCCAAACATGAGGCTAGAAGATTTGAAAATATTATCCCATTCTGTCCAGGTTTGGTAGATGTTAATATTTGTTAGCAGTCTTTCTGATTCTCTCCTAGTCACCACTCTTCCATTCTCAGCAGTGACTTCAGAACTTTTCTGCACTGCTCAGACTTCTGACCTGGTCTTTCCCTACTTTTAGGAAATGACTTTGCCTTGCACAGTACACAGACAACAGAAATCATAAAAAGAAATTGTCTCATTTTCCTTCCACCACACTGACTTGGATACACCCAACTTGCCTTTTCTTTATTCTATTATTTTTTTAAGACTTTATTTACTTATTTTTAGAGAGAGGGGAAGGGAAGGAGAAAGAAAGGGAGAGAAGCATCAGTGGTTCATTGCCTTTCATGTGCCCCCCACCAGGGACCTGGTCCACAACCAAGGCATGAGCCCTGAATGGGAATCGAACCAGTGACCCTTTAGTTCACAGGCTGGCATTCAATCCACTAAGCCACACCAGCCAGGGCTCTTTGTTCTATTCTTTTCTAATACGAACACTATCTCCTCTCTACTGATTCCAAAACATCAATATTAAAACATGCTGTGAGGGAAGGTCCTTACATCTTAAAAAAACAAATGGACAAGTGAATAAACAAACCCTCCTTTTCCTCAGTTGCATCTCTTTACTTCCCTTCAGAGCCAAACTTTTCTGCTCATGGTCTCCACTTCTTCACCCCGTTTCTTGAGGTCACAACCCTGCTTTCCTCAAGGTCTCGCTCCTTTGACCTTCAATTTCCAAGTCCAGGGGATTCTTCCCTGTCCTTATCTCCCTTGACTTCTCAATGTCATTTGGCCCCTTACTTCTTAGAGTTCTCTAGTGTTGACTTCTGTAACTATATGTTCTCCCAAATTTCCTGTAGATATCCCTTCTCATTCTCTTTGTGGAACTTTTCCTCTCTGGCCAATTTGATGCCACATTAATATTTCTTGGGATTCTGACCTAGAGCTTCTCTTTTCACTGTGTGTATTTCCTGGCAGCCTCACTTCAGCAACTGAATTTATAATATTGTTTTTTTTCCCCCCTTGTTACTATAAAAATTTATGTTCAGCAAGCTTTTCTCTCCTATACACTCTGTGAATGTTTCTGATGCCCTCTGTGGAATATGTGGGATTAATATTCTTTTCAGATTATGAGAACAATAGTAGCATTTTTTAGATGAGTTCTGGTTTGGAAGACTCTCCTCAATTCAAGTCACTTTTCTATCATCTTATTTCAACTTCATGATACACATCTCCTCTCCTTGGGGCAAGTTTAGCATCAGTGATTTAGCATTTTCTATCTCTCTTGCATTCTGTGTGGATTATTACAGCAACACGTAGTTCTAAGCCACAGATCTACCATACAGCATGACAGACAACTTGTCTTGATAAAATTTTAGAAGGATGAACTGAGGTTCTCTTTAAGGAGGATGTGTTAGTTGTTTGACACAAAAGACATGAGGACCCTGTTTGGTCAGAGGAGGTGGGAGGTGATGTATGGATGGTGGGTCTATAGCTTGAAATGAGTTGTAACTTAACCTATAGGCACAGGCACATAAACTGGGTCTAAATCTTGAAAGCTGAACTTCCTAATTAGATCTTACGTAAAGTTAATAGCTTTGTAATATGAATACTAAATTAGCAAACTTTATTAGGGGTCCTCAATATCTCAACCTAGCATAAAGAATTTCGATAGTTTTCACGCCATATAGAACTCACTCGAGATTGAGTTTCCCTCTTGCAACACCTTGTCACAAGGGGCACCTTGATATGGATTAAAAAGCTACGAAAATAGAAATAAATGACCTTTTGAGCACACCAGAAACACATAGGTCAGCTCTTCTGTATATAGGCTTACTCTTTTCACACATTACCATATGTTCATCACACATTGGACACCTCATTCAGAATCCTGGCCACCACTTAGTTCCTCTCACACCTGCCTTAAACTGTACAAATATATATTTTATATTTTTATGGACAGTGTATATATTTAGGCACACCCAAATCCCCCTTTTTAAAAAGATTTACTCACTTGGGGGAGGTCTACCTTCCATTCACCGCACATGCATAGCTCAAATGAAAGCTAAGGTAGGTTGTGTTTTCATGTCTTGGGAGGAATAAACTTCTTAAATGCTTTACAAGGCTTTTATTTTGGCACTTGGACAGGACCACCTTGTGTTCTCCATGTCTCTAAAGTATGAAATTGTTGATTCATTTTGGTTTCTGAACACAATCTTTTCTTTTTTAAACAGCAGCCAGAAGTAATCTCAGCATTGTGATGGACTGCATGCCACAGCGTACTCAAGGTAATGAGCATATTTGAAACGGAGGTCACTAGTAACAAGAAGATTCTTAAATTGGGGAAAAAATATGTCTGTTTAGAGCCAAAAGCTGTCGACTTGTTAGGAGCCAACACCATCTATTGTTTCAAAAAATATGTTCACAATGGTAATAAGTGAGGGAAGTAGCTGAGTTTTATAAATGATAAAGTTTAAAGTGCTTCTCTTGGGCAGCAAGTGAAACTTAGATGGAAAGCCCACTGGAGTGGAGAGAAAAGTAGGTTTTCCACAGGGCTGTACGTATTTTTAATAAATAAACTAAGATCATTTATTCTTCCTTTGTCCCAATAGCCACCTTTCTGCCACCTCACAGTTCAATTCTCAGAGACTCTGTGACATGTTATTTTTATCTACATAGTGTGAACTTAGAGTAGAGCAAAAGCAGCAACAGATATGCAAAATCACAGCTTTTCTAATCCTGGTACTTAAAAAGTGCCTGGGGCTTGCTATCGTCAGAGCCACACTGCATTTTTTTGGCCAGCAGCAGGAGGCATTACTGCCTCAGAGCCAGGAGAGGCTATAGGCCCCACCTCTCAGATGTCCCTTTTATCTAAGCCAAGTAATTTCTCCCCTCTGAAGCCACCTCTCCCTTTGGCATCGCATTTGTCTACACAAGACAGTAGGGTGAATCTCACATTAGAAGGCCAATTAACTCCTCCTTTTTTAACATCTGCACTGAGAATAAACAGTCCCCAGGTTCTTTGTTGCTTTGAAACCGACATAAACTGGGTTTATAAGACATCAGTATAACCTATAAATTTGGTCAAATCAATAGAGTAGAGGGATAAAAAGCATACCAACCCCACCCTCCAAAGGATTGAATTTGTCATTTAATCCATTGTTTTCAATAACCAGAAAATCAAATTTCAGCATCCAGTAATTCTATGCAAACAGGTGTACCACGTCTCCAATTTTGACCTGGAATCTGCCACTCTAAGGAGAAAGGGCTCGTGTAACATTCTTGCATATCAGCAAAGTCCAGCTCCCCGTCACTCCGACAACCCTATGCGGGCTACATCATTCATGTCATCTTGCACGGATATAAAACAACATGTTTCATTGCACAAATTTCACTACAACCTCAACCAAATTAGTCTTGCAAATGATACCATCTATGGCCTGCTTCTTATAGACTGCAGGAAGTGGGTACTCAGGGACAATAAGGAGAAATTAGTTTATTTTACTGATTGCAAAGATTCGAAAATACTGTTTTCTTTAATGACTGAAGTGTGTGTGTGTCATAATTCCTGGCTATGTTAACAGTAAATTCCTTTATAATTACGCTTTTTAAATAATCATGTTGGGACATAGCTCAAAATATTTGGAGTCACACCTCATGTACAAAGGGGAGCTTTTTACATTAAAAAAATACTCCAATTATATATGATACCTGTCTCAGGTGGCAGAAAGAAGCTATTGCTTGCTGTCTCAGGATTTATTGTACCCATTGGCCTATTTCATCATGAAACTTCATTGTGCCCAGATCATTAAGGTAAAAAAAATTTACATATTTCAGAGCGTGTAGGCCAGCTGGTAAAAGGGCATCTTCCATCGGATAAATCTTGGATTAAAACATCATGCAGCCTCTTGTTGAGGCTGGGCTCCTAGAACCGTGCCTTTCATTTGAATGGAAGCGTATCTATTCCTCTAAAATAATTCTTGGCCCACATTACAGGGCCTACGAGGACGATTCAGACTGCCAAGTTTCCATCCAGCACTTGGCTGTGTCATTTTGCCCTCCTTCTGTTGACATTGACCTCACGCTCAGCAAGGTACTTTAGATTCAGACTTGCCCCTGCAAGGATTTGGAGACACATTTTTGCTACTCATATCTTTCCTTGGGCATACTCGGAAGCACTCTTTTGCTGCAGAAACTTGCCCATTCCAATTTCTGTTTTTTTTTTTTTTTTTTTTGTGGGGGCGGGGGTGGCATCTGGTACTTTAAATTATGTAAGACAGATTTACTAAGTACCTGTGATAAGGTAGGTATTAATTGCTAGGAGTACAATGATGGACAAGAAACAGTCTCTACCTTAATAAAAATGATTGTTCTGTCGTGAATATGGATATGTATATATTTTTTCTGTATGTTTACTAATTTTTACTTGGTACATTTTGTGGCTAATTTATCAATCAAATATAATTTATAGTTATAATACCTTCCTAGTGAATTCAAGCTTTCATCTTATATAGTCATTAAAATGCTGTTGTCTTAAAACCTAGTTGTCTGACATTACTATAGCTATCCCAGCTTTCTTTTGGTTATTATATATGCATATTTTTCTAATTTTAACTTTGCCTCTGTGTGTCCTTATGTATTAGGCATATCTTTTGTTTACAGCCAGTGGGTTGGTTATGTAAAAAATAAATTTTAAAATCCAAACTAATAATCTCTGTCCTTAAACTTATTTACTTTAAGTTATTTCTACCATTTCAGTTCACATTTTTGTCTTTCCTTTTTTGTATTCATTTTTATTTCCAGATAATTTTTGTTTTTATTCTGTTTTCTATCTACTGACTTTGAAGTTATCTGATCTATTTCTGTTATTTGATAGCTAGTCTTTGAAGCTTTACCAAATGATTTCTTACATGTTGACCAATTTTTTTGCTTATGTTCTCCCTTATTTTAGATCTTTCTGGAGTCATATTCCTTCTACTTGAAGTACTATTAAAGCTTAAAGTTTCTTTTAATGATTTTATTTTTGATAACATCTCAATTTTTGTTCATGAAAAATATCATTTTCATCTTTGTTCTTGAAAGATAATTTTGTTGCGTGCAGTCGTAGTTGACAGTTACTTCTCTGCTCTTAGAGAATGTTGTTATGCTGACTTTTGCTTTCTGTTGTGACTTTGAGATATCAGTTGTCCATCATTTTTTTTCTTTCGAATAAATCTGCCATTTCTTTCTGCCAGCTTTTGAGATGTCTGGTTTGTACTTGTAGTTTCACTAAGCTATGCTTAGCAATATGTGTCTCTTTTTATTTGTTTGGCTGTATCAGAGGGGCAGTATCTGTCCGGGCTTGCTTTTTCTTCCCCGGTTGTCCAGGCTCCATAGATGCGTTTCAGGGTCACTTTCTGCTTTGTGGTGGTTGGCATTGTTTAAGAGCAATCCTCGGTTCTTTGTTATTTATCACAGTCTGATTTCAGTTCACTTTTCTTGAGATTTTGAAAAGGATCCTTAATTCATTAATTTTGTTGTGGAAATTTCCCTTTCTCAGATTTCTAGCAACACATTAAAAGCAAGTTTGTTTTCATAGACCCATGATCTCCTTTCTTGTATCAAGCGAGTGTTGGAAGCACAAAGGTCATGGTGGTTTGAAGCAGAATTCCTTATCAATTTGCTTTACGGATTTTTTATTTAGTAATTTTTTCGGCATCATTCAATCCCTTTTCTGGATCCACATACTGACTATAAAACAGACATAATTCTCTCTCTCTGCTCTCTCAGTGTTTTCTTCCTTTATGTCTAGCCCCTTTGATGGTTTTCATAGTTTCAGCTTATAAAGAAATAAAATCTATCTACCTGTGTGTGTGTGTGTGTGTGTGTGCTATGTCACAAGATTCTGTGCAATAGTTATAATTACATTTAACTGAAAGTAAGAGAACCTAACATTATATGCCATTAATAAGATGCAAAATTCATCTCCTTCTGGTTGTAGAACTAAGAGGCCATGTTGCTTTTGGCCGTGAGCTAAGGGCTGTCCCCAGCTTCCAGAGGTCACGCGCAGTCCTTGGCTCCTAGCCCTCTTTCCTCCACCTTCAATGCGAGCAACGTGGGCCCAGGCCTTCCCATGTCCCCAGTCTCTCCTTTCCTTCTGCTGTATCTCTCAACTCTCCTTAGCTGGAAGAGTCTCTCTTCACTTTGAAAGACCACAACTCACATGATTAAATTTGGCCTACCTGGAATAATTTCTCTGTCTCAAAGTCTATAACCCCGATTACATCTGCAGAATCCCTTCTGCCACATAAGGTAGCACTCACTGGTTTAGGAACTAATGGTTTGGACATAATGAGGGTCATTATTCTGCCATCCACACAGATTTTATCTGTCTCTGTCTCAGTTTCTTCATCTGTACAATGGGGCTAACAGCTCTCAGTTGCAGTGTTGGGAAGGGCCACTCACTGACTTGCAGTGAGGATCAATTGACAAGGTATATGTACTTTGTATACCTGAAAGTAATAAGTGAATATGAGATATGAATAAAATATTAATAAGTAATATGCTGGCTAGACTGTTTTATTTAACTTTGAGTCTACTGTGATTAGCAAAGTTCTTAATGTTCAATAAATGTTTACTGAGTGACAACATGAATAACTTACTCTTCTTATCTTTTATCAGGAGAGATCCTATTTTTGTGGGACTTCATACAATTTTTAGCACCCTCTTTAAGGAATAGAAAATAAAGTTATAAATGTAAAATTAGGTACAGGGCCTTAGAAAGAGCCTGTGCAAATGAGGGGCTCTGACTTCAGTTACATGAGCTTCCTCAAAAATCTATCCCTGCCTCTCATCTTTACTGTTTTTACCTCACTCCTGTCTTGCTCCACACTGCCACCTTGCCTTGCTCCTACACTTCATTTCTGGCCTTTGTTTGTTTGATTGCTGTTGCTTATCCTGACTTAAAACCCCATGTCACTGATTTCCTACTGTCTCAGGCTCAGTGTGACAGTAACTATGTAATAAAGGAACACACAATTAATGTAATTATGTATGTTGATTGAGTGCCCTCAACATGCCAGACATTGGGCACAAAGCCGTAAACACTATGATGACACCGCAGGTTGCACTTCACAAGTTGCCTAGTTCTACCTGAGCATAGGACAAATCCAGAGGGCAGAAGGTCCCAGACAGAGCAGTTACCTGAAGTAGCCTGAGGAAAATAAGCTAGAACAGACTTAGATCTGCTATAAGAAGATATGTCTCAAAACCCAAATGGCAGATGAATAAGCAAAAATGGGAAAGCTAAGGACAGTTGAAAAACAAGACAATTGGAAGCAAGGCAGGTCTTGTGCGTGTGTGGAGAGGGCACAGGAGGGGTCCGAGTCAGAACTCAAGTGCTGAGGACCCGGGACACAAGGTGAATTGAGGCCACGTAGCGTGTCAGGGTGGTGTCTAAAACGAGCTTCACAGGGCAGCACGCCAATTCCGCAGTTGCTCTTTATCAATTCACCTTGAAATCCTAATTTGGCATCAAACTCTCTCTCCCGAGTTTTTTTTTTCATCAATCTTTTTTTTTCCCTCATGTCAAGACAAACTTAGGTTATTAATCTCTAGCAGACATTGTGATGTTTGACACATATTGTACTACCGGGATAAATGGAATTATTAATAGAAATTCCAGGGAAACTGAAGACTCCTGGGAAACCTTTAAAATAAAGAAGACAGAATTATTTTATTTTCTAGCAAACCTTTTTAACAAAGGCACCGGGAGCACGTGCCATGTAACCGTGGCTGTATCTAATAGTGCGTGGTTTGTGCTTAATATATGCTGGCACGCGATGTACAGTTGCTTGTTAAACAATTGTGTGGGGTTCTGCCTATTTGTGGCACCTTCACATCTTTTATATTATTATTTTTTCCTATAAAAACTCTTAGAGTTAGGGAAGGTGGCATACATTTGCTCTTGCTTGGAGTTGGTTCTTAACTATCATTGACTTAGTCTGTAAACTCCTGAAGCATAGAATCTTCTCTCTGGATCCCTCTTTTTAGAGCTATTTTTCACATGGCCAAAGTGAGAGAGCAAAGAAATATCTATGAATTAAGTATAATAATAGTCCCTTTGGCTGCACTGACTATAATTAAAAGCAAGAAATTTTCTATTGTTTTTAAGAAAACACGAAATAACATTCTCTTTCTTTGTTATGTTTCTTGTAATTCATTTAATGAAATACTTAATTAGCTAGCTGTTTTTTCAGTAAGTTGTTTCAGTTACCATGAGGAACAGCTAAGGTTTCCAATCTATACATCCTTTGTATAGAAAGGAAACACTGATTAGCATTTGAGAAAATATTTTGACTGTAGATTTGAATAAGTTTTATAGCTATTTTCTCCCTTCACTCTTTTTCTACTCTACTTTTTGATCTCCTTTCTCTAGATAGTATCCCTTTATTTTAGGTCTTTATCCATCTTCGTACAGTCAAACTTTATTGTCTTATATGCCACTCCTTCGTATTTTCGCTTTCAGTGAAGTGATGAAATTCAATCCGTAAACCAAAGCATGTTATTGACCTAGTGAGTGCATACACAGTAGCTGTCCATCTGAAGAGCCAGACCCATGGCTTTCCCGGTGGGAGTTTTATGTACTACTTGGGCAGAAAGGAGTGCATTTTCTGTTCATCTGCAGAGAAAGTTCTTGTCTTTCAAAGAAAGTTCTTTCATCCAGCTCATGCATGAATGAAAGGAGGAGAAGTTGACTTCCAGTTTTAGAGACAGGTGGTGCATGGACCACTCTCAGATTGTGGAGTTTAAAATTAAATGCCCCCGTTTTTACCCTGATGAGGGTGAATTTCTTTTCCTTTCTCTGGAAGACACTTTAGATCTGAGAAAATACCTGTGACCTTCAGACATTGCCATGTCTCTAATGACATTTTAGCTTCTATAGACATTCTGAAAAGAGACCTTCAGGATGAGCTTTCCAGCTGCTTCAGCTGCACACACAAAAATAGATACATCACTTTACTAACAAGGATATTTCCTTAACAGCCTGGATTGAGTGGGAGGGGTGGTGGCAATGGAAAAAGAAACTTGATTGCTTCTGCTTGAAATAACTATTTGATTAAAACAACAGCAACAATAACAGCACCGACAAAAAGGAAAATGCTCTACCATGAGAAAAAAACCCCCAACAATTTTCACTTTGGATGGACCATTTCCTTTGAAATAAAAAGAAAAAAACAAAGCAGTTACACCATGGGTGTCCCTAGCACAAGATGAATCCAACTCATCGCTTCTGATTACTCAGAAATTCACAGAAAGTAAATCCAGACAGGATGAAGAAAGCCCCCAGGGACTAACAAGTAAGAGAATATTTATTTGTTTCTACCAAATAGTGAATAATAAATAACTATTAGCTTATATTGCAATAAACACAGTTATTTAACTGAGATTTAAGAGTTTGCATTTTTTTCTTTTTCTCCTGAGCAGCCTCTGAACATCTGAACATATTTAGAGTATTTTACAAAGAAGATGACTATGATCTCTATATATCTGAATAGCTGTATTGTTTCTCAGAAAACATTTGATCTTTCCTTTTTGTTCTCCAAAATGATGCTTGTTACACTCTAAGAACCAACACTCACAAAAATGTTTCTTCCTGTTTGGACATGAGTAAAGGTTTGCTTTATCTAGTGATATTTAAGTCTTTCAGAACAAGGTGATTTTATAGAAGCAGAAGGCAGGCTCTAACTCAGAATTATAGTTCTCAGTCTCTGGGTATCTTTACCCTCTCTCTACTCATGTCATTTGGTAGTGAATGTAAATGTACTAAAGTTTATCAAGTTATATCAGCTGGCACATGTTAATTTTTTTATGTACATATTTTTTGTGGATTGGCCACTACAGGATATATTTGTACCAGAAAATCACCTTGGACTTTTAGGGAGCAATTCCCTTTTAAAAAGAAGGAGGGACAAGGCTTTCTAGAATCCTAAAAAATTTTCATGTACAGTACAAGAGTAATAGTATAACAAAAGGACCTACTTTGGAGGTAAAAAATTGAGTATAAAGTGGGTATTTGTGTACAAGGGCTTAGGTTATTAGCTTTATGTGGAGTAAGAATGACAGCTTATAGCTCCAATGTGATGAAAGGATTGTAATGATATCTTTATGTTTCTATGTGTATCTAGGGTAATAATTTACATTGTTAATCTGAAATCTTTTTCTTCCTTAATCATTCCTTCTCTTCCTTCTATCCAACTCAGGGAAGAGGTGCGAAAAGGCAGAACGTGGAAATACCTTGCCAATCTTTTGGGCTTATTATTTGTTGGTTTATCTGCTTATTTTTTCAAAAAATCCCAGAGAGGAGAGAAAATCGGCAGGTTGGACAAAATATCATGGCTTGAAGTAACAGGTAGAGCAGAACTCAACTCCTTAAGACTAGAGAGATATGTCTTAGCCTGGAAGGTGAAAACAAGATAACATGTATAGCCTGTGTGTGGTAGGGACTACGGAGGCCTCAGCTGTCAGTAGTGAGCAGTGGCAAAACTCTGAGAGGAAATGATTGTGTTGTGTATTGGAGAAATGGGATCCATGGATGAATTCTGAGAAGAGTTATTTGTTGTGTTTCCTGAAAGCATGGTTGAGCCAGCAGATTAGAAGTGGCCATAGGGATTGGAGCCGAGGGTATGTCAGTCCCTTTCTGTATGAATGAATACTTGAAGATAGGAGAGCTTCCACTCCAGAATCCCAGAGAATTCTCCAGGGCCCCACGAGGAGACAAAAATTATGAATGAGATTGAGTTCAAGATTCCTACCACTTCTGTGGGACGGTGGATTGCAAAATAAAAATCAAGTTTGATAAAGTAAAGGATTGCATATTTCTTGCTCAGATGAATTTGTAGTCTGAGCTTTGCACCAATTAATATCACTAAAAAGAAGAAGCACTCTAATATTAAATTGGTAATACATGAAGTAGGGTTGAGAAGGAAAAACAGAAAAGAGAGAAGATCATTACACATATTAACTAGCAGGTACCCGAACCATCCTGTCCTGGTGTTCTGGGACCAGCAAACACCCTGTGTAGAAGACTATAAGGGATTGAGCACTAATTGCTTCAATAAATACTGGAAGCGCAAGTGTAGCTCTGAGGGCACACGATCAGTGAAATTTCTTGAGTCAGTTGGGTACCATTTAGACTATAAGATAATCACAGTGGGAGACCACCTTGACTAGTTGCCTGGGTGGGGCCTCTTTCCAATGTCCACTGTGCTGTAGCAGGACTCAATGGAAGCAGTGGTTTGAGACACTGAGTCTCTGCATGCTTGGGTGTGGAGTCTGATTTTTTTTTTTTTTTGGAAACTACCATGAAAAATGAGGAGCACCTGGAGGGAGAAACTGGACTTCTTTTTCATAAAGCAGCTATTGATTGGAAATATAGGCATGTTCATATCTGCACTCAGACTTTGTGGAACAATTCCTGCAGGAATAATCCACATAAAGTGATTGTTCTTAAATGAATCTGTTCCCCACTGCACTGATGAGTCTCTGAATGTCAGAAGATTTATTCCAGCTACTTGGTCTTAAAATTTTTAATATTGTAGATACAAATTCAGTTTATGTCAGGGTGGTTGGGTTTTTGAGCAAGTAGAAGATTCTGAGTATAGAGGGTATTAGGTTGAAGTCTGGGCTCCAACTTTAAGGAGTCAGACAATCTTAGGCATGACTTACCTGCTTCTTCATTTGTAAAATAGAGATGGCAGCACTTCATGATATTGCAGAGGGAAACCATGAGTACAGGTTGATATTCTAATCTCCAAGAAAGTATGATGAACGTACAGGGGAGAGATCATTACTTATTCCTTAGGGATGTATTTAGAGTAAGTGACAACCTTGAGAGTAAAGGTTAAGTAAAATTCCACTGTCGACTATAGGGGACCGTTCCGCATGGCGTGGGAATGTAGCCCAGCTCCTACTCAGGCCAGTGGGGAGCGAGGTCGGTCCACAGGACCCATGCCCACGCCCACGGATAGGTTTTCCGGTGGGGAATCAGACCCGCATTGTACCTAGACTGCTTTGAGGCTTGCTTTGCTAAAACTCCCTCACCTTGGATTGAGGTAGCAAAGGTTTACTGCATTATCTCTAAAGTAACTTCCTAAAGTCTGTGCTAAACCTTCTAAGTACAGAGTTTAACCTGTTCCACCACTTTTCCCCTGGATCTGTAAAATCCTTCTCTTTGAAGTAATTAGCAACATTCTTCCCTTTGTTATCTGTAAAAGGTAATCACCTACAGCGAAACTGTGCATAGTAAATAAAGACCATCCTCATGTAATGTTCCCAGAAAAAGAATAAAAGCCTGTCCAGGCAGGGGTCAGGGCCCTCTCTCTCACTTAGAGAGTGGCCATGCCGTCGCTTTTCTCCATAGGACTTCTGTAGTCCATGTGAATTTGTTCACTGCAGCCACAGTACACGGACTCTGCGGGCCAGAGTTCGCATCAGCCAACAACAACAACAACAACAACAACTACAACAGAGGCAGACCCTACACAAGCAGCAGTTCAAGCACAGCCATAGAGTACAATGTGCACTAAATTAGTCCTACATCAGTGTCCACCTGTTATGGCCTTGGCGTTCACCATTGTGGGAACATGCATTCTACTGGAAGGACTTTTAACTCTGTCGGAGGCTTTCTATCTGTTCACGGATGGGCAGTCTAAAAATGTGAGGGATGGAATGAACCCAGGAGTCATCCTTGGCCAATGGCAAATGGATTGGAGAATAAATACCCCTTGGAGGCTAGTGGGGTTGTGTTATAGATAAGAGAAAGGGGTGCTTCTCACTGTCTCCCAGGATTTCCCAGTGAGATTGAACCTAAATTTCCCTAGTTCTGAACACTTTTTGATAATCCACATCTTACTGTTCTCTTTTCTTTCCTGCCTCCATTTCCCAAATATTTAAGGTATTTTAGGGTACATCTTCCAAATTATAAAGCAATTATATTCACAGCCTTGTCTCTAGATCTGCTTTCTGGAAAACTAACTTAAGATAGAGACGTTTGTTGGGAATACAGGGAATGTGAAGAGTGTAGGCAGGCGCTGATGGGGGATCTGCTGTTTGGAGGCAGAGAGTGAAACCTAGTAGGACATGCTCCCTATTTGGATAATATAGGAAGATACTGGAAGTCTAAACAGAAGGGAAGCAGCAAAGAAACCATAAGCAATATTTCATAGCTATTTAAAAAATACTATTTTCAAGAGAAGTTTTAATTTACAAAAAATATTGAGAGAGATTTCCCATATATGTTCTGCAACCTCACAGATGTTACATTTATGACCAAGGATGACCCTACATTGACACATCATAGTCATGCAAAGTCCATAGATTGTATTAGAGTTCATTCTTGGTCAGTACACTACATGCATTTGGACAAATGTATAATGTCGTATATTTATCATTATAGTATCATACGGAGTCCTAAAAATGTCCTAAAAGGTCTCTGTGATCTGCATATTCATCCCTCCCCCAACCCCTACCAACCACTGATCTCTCTACTGTCTTCATAGATTTGCTTTTTCCAGAACAGTCTATAGTTAAAATCATATGACATAGAGCCTTTTCATATTGACCTCTTTCACTTACTAATATACATTTATGTTTCTGCCATGTTGGTTCTATTTCTTTGGAAGTCTCCAACTATACTATTGCAGTCATATACCTGTTCTTGAAGTTCTATCCTCACTGAAGTTTTTGCCTCATATAGAGTGACATTTGTTGGGTGCTCATGTGTTAAGAATTGTATTGTCTTCTTGGAGAATGGACCCATTTATCATTACAGAATTCCCTTTATCCCCGATAACTTCCCTTATTGGATGTCTGGTCTGTCTGAAATTAATGTAACTACTGATTTCTTTTGATTAATGTTAGTGTGGTTTATTTTCTCCATCCTTCTACTTTTAATTGATATGTGATTTTAGATTCAAGTGTATTTCTTATAAACAACATAGTGTTGGATCTTATTTTTTGATCCACTCTGATAATCTCTGTCTTTTAATAGGTGCATTTCAACCACTGATATTCAAAGTGATTACTAATATAGTTTGATTAATATATTTATCATATTTTTTAGTTTTCTACTTGTTGCCCTTGTTCTTTGTTCCTATTTTTGTCTCCCACTCTTGTTTTTCCTTTTTGGTTTTAACTGAACATCTTATGATCCTATTTTCTCTTCTTTCTTAACATATCAATTATACTTCTTTCTTCTACCTTTTAGGAAACAAATACTACCAACATTATAATAAAATGGGTTGGAGAAAGTATTATACTACACAAAATAAATGAGTATAAAGTAAAATTTTGGTAAGTAATAATGAAACCCAAATGTGTAGCCTAATAGAAAATTTGAAAATAGGTCCGTAGAACTTGGTATTTAATTGATTATAAAGTTTAGAACAGGAAGGGCTACAGTCATTGAAACCAATATTTTTGACCTAGGTAAATGAATAGGTGATAAAGCAATCAATAAATATAGGTAACAGTAGAAGAAGAAAATGCTGAATTTCTGGTGCTTGTTGAAGATTCAGGTGGCAACATGTAATTTTGTAATTCAACAAATATTTGTTGAACTTATTTGGAACAAGGCAAATAAGGCCAAGAAGTCACAGCCTCTGTCCTTACACAGCTACACTTTATAGTAGAAAGGTTGTAAATATTATATGAATTGAAAAGAATTGTATGTGGGTACTAGATAAAACTATTGGAGTTTATTTCTTTTTCTAGTATTTAGAAAGAGTAACTATTTCTCTAAGATAATGTCTTACTTGGTAGAGTTTTTGATATGCAAATGGTGCTTTAGAATCAGAAAGAATGGATTCTAATATTGTATCTCTAAAAGCTTCATATTAATACTTTAAAAGGAGAAAAATTAGAGGTGAATAGTCAAAAGAATTGTAATTTCTCTGTTCAAGTTGATGTAGAATAACAAAACTCATAGTGCACGAAACTTGTTATGTCTTAATGGATTCTCTGTTGCTAAATGTTAGTAGAATTTTAATAGCAGAGAAAAGAAAAATAAATATATTTTTCTCTTAATTTTTTTGCCTAGATTGTAAATAGTAATATTTGTTTGACTTCCTGGATAAGAAACAATGACTGAATTGTGTTTTGAAACTTGGGGAAAATGCTCAAAAATATGTTCCATGCATCACTGTCTAATGTTTTCTTTCTTCCTTTCCCTTCCTTTTTTTTTAGTTCCTCCATTCCTTCCTCCCTCCCTCCCTCCATCCCTTCCTCCTTTCCTTCCTTCCTTCCTTCTTTTCTTCCTTGCAATATGTTAATATAATTTAGCAATCAGTAACTTTTTCCCTAAAGAAAAGCAGTGTGGAGTCTTGCCAGGACAGTGTACCAAATGTTTCTGAGCTTGCTGTGTAGTTCTTGTAAGCCTTTATTGGTGTAATTGAAATAATACTGTTTTTGAATCATTTACCTTTTCAAATAACTAAAGTTTCTCTGTTCCAGTTCATATTATTCAAGAGATATGGCACATCTACCAATGTGAATTGTATAATCTTATGGCTTATAATATCTATTGTAATGATAATTTTTTTAATTATTGGGGCTATAATTTATCTTGAATTATTCTTTCATAATATTGCATATACTTACAGACTTCATTCAGAAAATCTCTTTCAGGACATTTGCATAGCTGTGACAATTTTATATACATTATTTCCCCTTGATTTATAATTTTTATTTCTTCCATAAGTCAATTAATCAATAAATATTTATAGCACTTCTGTTTGGAGTGACAGACCTTTAGGCTTAATGCTCAGGTGTATCAAGGGAATCATACGTGTGGGAACAAAAACTCTGACTTACCCACAGTTTCCATAAATCCTGTAGCAGGTTTCTGTTTGAGTGTCTTTGGTGGGTAAGCACACGTATCATAAAATCCCCAAACCATTTATACTGGCAAAGAAATATGTTTCAAAGAGCCCAATGGGGCCTTACTTTCATCAGCTGAGAACTTGAAGGACTTGAGATCCTGGAAGCTTTGTTTCACCTCCCTGCTCCTTTCTCTCTAAGAATAAAAATGTAAACCTCAGTCACATTAGAGAGACTTGTAGCTTTTGTTTATGGTGACACCTTGCTGGGAATCAGATTCTCATCATCCACGTGACAAAAATACAAGACCCGCCTTTTGCCAAAACTCAGTGCCAGCATCGGAAACACAATAAAATGGAGGGTGCCGAGCTATGGAAAACTCCGGAGCATGCAGGATCATAGTGCTTCTCCAATTTTTGCTGTCAGGACCTCTTCACAATCCTAAAAAAATTGATAAGGACTCCAAAGACCTTTTTTTTTTAAAAAAAAATGTAGCTCATAATTATTTATATTTACTATATTAGAAACAAAAACAGAAATTTTTGAAATTTACTTCATTAATATTTTTAAAAGAATAAGCAGTCCATTCCAAGTTACGTGTGGTACTCTAGAAACCAAAAGAAGTATATCAATTAGGAGTGTCATGTCTGATTGAATACGAGAGGACTAAATGTGAGCCAGGAGATTTAGCCACCTGGAGGTTATCTGTGACCTTAATAAGAGCACTTTTGGTGAAACAGTGGAAGTTAAGGCCCAGTTACAGTGGGTTTATGGGAGAATGGAAGGAAAGAAATTGGGCATATTGAATATAGGCCATCTTTTCCAGGTGTTTTGTTGCGAAGACTAGAAAAAAGTGGAGTGAAAGCTGGTGGGAAGAGTGAGTCCAGTGAAAAGCATGTTTTTTTCTGTTGTTTAGTTTTTGCTCTTTTAAGATGGCAGAATTAATACCAGGTTGTGTGTTGATGCAGATAATTCAGTACGAAGGGAAATGTTGAAACTGTAAGGGAGACAGGAAAATATACACGGACTAATTTCCATGAGTAGGCAACCAGGCTTGGGAACTAATACACATGTCGGGGGTGGAATTGGCTCAAGAAATACTGCAGAACATTTATCTTTCCAAACAGCCAGGAGGGCAGAGTGAGTACAGATGTCAGTGGGTGGGTGAGGAGATACAGTGGAGGGAGCCTCAGCACATTCTCTTCTGTTTTACTTCTGTCCGTGCGAGAGGAAAAGATATGATCGTGAACTGAGACTGAAGACAGGAAAGCAGGCCTTGGAGGTTTGGAGAAAACAGCAGGTGTGGAAGAGCCACCTAGCTGAGTGGGCTGGAAATGAACTAGAACAGTGGTTCTCAAAGAACCGCATCAGCATCACCTGGGAACTTACTAGGTGTGCAAATTCATAGTCCTTACTTTGGATCTATTGAATGAGGAACTGAGGAGTAGGCGTGGGGTGAGCTCAGGAAGTCCTCCAGGAGTTCTGATGTATACCGAAGTTTGCAAGTCACCGGATGGGTAGTTACTGTGTGATTGGGGGTCACCCCAACTGCCTTGAATGTCAAGAACATCCAAATGAGACAAGTCAGTCAGTGCATCGTAGGCTTTTCTCTAACTGCGATCGGGTTTTTTTTTTTAATGGCATGGACTAAGAGTTGGATTTACAGGTTATGGTCATTGTTTTCTTAAAAATTAAATGATGGGACCATAAAAGTTGCAATAATGAAGACCTTTATGGGCTCAGTTGGGTCTACTCAACATTCATATGCTAAATGTCCTAACTCCCAGTACCTCAGAAAGTGACTATATTTGGACATAGGGCCTTCAAAGAGGTCATTAAAGTGGCCTTAATCCAATATAACTGGTGTCTTTAAAAGAGGAGGACATCAGGACACAGAGACATAGGTAGTGAAAACACTGGGATTACACGGCCATCTATAAACCAAGGAGAGAGGCCTCAGATGAAACCAACCCTGCCAATACCTTGGACTTCCAACTTCTAAACCTTGAAGAAAATAAATTTTCGTTGTTTAAACCACTGTGGTACTTTGTTAGGGCTGCCCAAAATACAAAGATACCAAGAAATGGTTTTATTTCCTAAGCACTTAAGATAAAAGGGGATGACTTCATTCGCTAGTTCAGTACTTTGGCCAACTGACATTGCGTCATTATTCTGTTCTGTATAGGAGAATTATAAAAGCATCTACCTCATAAGGCTGTTATGGAGATTAAATGAGATAATTCATGTAAAGGCTTAGCTCAGTACCTAACCCACTAAGTTCCAAAAATGTCAGCATGAAAAAAAAGGGCTCACTTCAAAAGAGCACGTATCCCTGGCCAAGACAGTTCTTCCTCCCAAATCACGCTTAGAGCTCAGGTTGCCGAGTCCTGGAGGACCCAGGCTCTGCGGCTGGCTGGCGATCGCAGGCCTGCCCTCCCACGCCACCAGGCGTACCCTTCCGTTCTTCTGATTACTGAAGCTCCCCGGAAGGCCGCAAAGCAGGGCTGGGTCTCTGGGACTGATTTGCTATGTTGAGAAAACAAGTGTCCTATCTGGTGTATAAACTGGTGCTGTCCTTTTATAACAATGAGCCAGAAAAATCATTCGTACAGGATTGTTGGATTTTCTCTTGTGTCTTTTTGTTTGGGGTCTGTGGAAGCAGAGATGGGGAACAGGGGGGTAACTGAGAGAAACTCTTTTTATCCTCCCAATTTTGTATTTACCCATTTTAAAGTGTCATTACAGTGAGAAAATACTGTTTAATTGGCAGTAAATGGCTTCTAAGTTCAGGGTGCTATTTACTCTGATTATCATTTCCAAGTGCAATGCTTTGTTGTATTTTTCCTCCACAAGCAGTTATTTGTTGGTAATGGATTTCTGTAAGCCAAATTGCATCCTTCTTTTAAGGACCATTTTGACAGTGAATCTACAACACCCCTTTCAGAAAGGGCTAATTATTATGGACAGGGATGATTGAAAGACAGACTCTTCCCGTTCTGGGCAGTTAAATAACCTCTTGTCCCAACTGACTTTGCACAGACCTGTTGCTGAAAAAGCATTCTTGATTCATGTTTCAACTACAATAAAAATAAATGTGGGAAGTCTCAGTTTATGCAAAGACCAGCACTTCGATGGTGTTCAAGCCCTTTTAAAATTCTGCAAGTACATGTTTGTGGATTCCAGACTACTCTTAGGGACACGGAGTATAAAATAATCATTTTGCAAGTATCTTATTTGTCCATTAAGGCAGAGAAACAAACTGACGACTTAGGGGTGAATCAATCCTACATGGCTAAGAGCTTTAATGCTCACTTACCAGAGTTGGACTGTGTGTGTGTGTGTGTGTGTGTGTGTGTGTGTGTGTGTATGTTGGTTGTATGTGGGATGATCCAGTGCTATAACTTCCATGGCAATTGCACATCTAGGTTCTTTCTCCAGAAGTAATTGCACAGTAGTATCAGGATATAAGTACAAGGTTTTCATGTCGTGTTTCAGATATAGAAAAGGATTGGAAGCCAGCTACATATCCATCAATAGAGGACTGCTTAAACATATTATTATACAACAAAAAGAACAAACAAGGTAAGTAACTTTCTATTGTAAAAGGCCAGATGGCAACATTTTTGATCAAGGAAGGAGTCTTTCTGGGTGCCAACTATACAGTCAGGCTCCTATAAAGATCTTCTTAATAATTAGGAATACAGCTGCTATAAGAATCTCTCTCCACTCTTTCTGCTGCATAGAATTCCACTGTGTGAATGTGTCACAGTTTTTTGATCCATTCATTTACTGATGGGCACTTAGGTTGTTTCCAGCACTTGGCTATTATAAATAATGCTGCCCTGAATGTAGGGGTGCATAGATTCCTTTATATTGGTGTTTCAAGGTTCTTAAGGTATAAACCCAGCAGTGGAATTACTGGGTCAAAAGGCAGTTTCAATTTTAGTTTTTTGAGGAAATTCTATATTGTTTTCCACAGTGCCTCCATTGGTCTGTATTCCCACCAACAGTGCACTAGGGTTGTCTTTTCTCCACATCCTCTCCAACACTTGTTGTTTGTTGATTTGTTAATGATGGTCATTCTGACTAGTGTGAGGTGGTATATCTCATTGTGTTTTAATTTGCATCTCTCTAATGGCTAGTGATATTGAGCATCCTTTCATATGTCTATGGGCCTTCTGTATGGAACTCCTACTTTTTGAGATAGCATGTATGGAATTGGAGAGCATTATGCTAAGTGAAATGAGCCAGCTGGTGAAAGACAAATACCATAGGATACCACCTATAAGAGGAATCTGATGAACAAAACAAACAAATGAGCAAAATAGAACCAGAGACATGAAAACAAGGAACAGACTGATAGTGACCAGAGAGCAGGGGGAAGGAGGATAAGGGTGGAAAGAAGGGGAAGGAACTAGTCAAGAAACATGTATGAATGACCGACGGACATGGACAACGGAGTAGGGAATGACTGTGGGAGTGGGGGTGGGTAGTGTGGAGGGGAGCAACAGGTGAAACATTGGACAATTGTAATAGAAAAACAATACAATATTTAATAAAAAGAATGTCTTTTCACTTCACCCTAAATGTTTTCAATACCTGTGGCTGCCTTCCTCCAAGTGCCCCTTGTATTCTTTCTACCTTCTGACCCATCGAAACTGTCTTAAAAAAAAAGCTATGATGCATTCATTTTCTTTACTGCATAAATATCTCACAAGATATATTGCCTAATATTGGGGGAGGATTATTTGCTGTTTTAAGAGAGGGCAGCCCTTTAGCCAAAGAATAAATGCATGACTGTAGAGTCTCCCTGTCAGCTTGCCCGGTGATAAGCTGGTTAGTGGTAGGTTGCTGATGGTAGGAATGTAACCCTTTCCATTATTTCTCAAATCATATACTCAGCCTAATTATAATCCTGGCCTTGTCCAGAAAAGGGACGTTTGCATATATTTCGAGGAAAAGAGTTTTTCTATTTTTGAAGGTCTGTGAGCTTACTCATCATCTCCCTTGGGTACTTGTGTAGAGAGTTTGTTTACTTGTTTGTTTTATGTCCCCTCTGCCACATTAATGTTGCACACCACATTCAACAAATGGCTGGGGAATTCAATATAAGATCTTTTCAAATTCAATATTTTATGTGCAAATCATATGTAAGCATTCTCCTGAGCATTATGAAGACTACTGGAGGTTTTGCCTGAGCTCTTTCCTCAGTTTAAGATTTACTGGAACCCTTCCCTTCATATTTACTCAACCTTTCTCTTTTGTTTTTTATTTTCTGTTTTTTTAAAAGACCACCTAAGTTTTGCCTTCTCCACAAAGACTGCATCACCTCTCCAAAGCCAGGGATCCCTTTTCTGAACTCATACAGCCCATATGGGGTGGATTTACAGTGTGATGCTCTACCAGAAAGTAGTATGTGTGTTATCTCTCTCTGGCCTTGCTGGCGTGAAGTTTCAGGGCTCACAGTTTCCTGGATATGCTTTTCTGGTTCCAGTGTGTTGAATTCAGGAATATTTGTTTCTTTGAGCTAAGTGATGTTTCTTCCAGATACAAATGTTTTTCTAAGCAACCTTGGCACAAAATTATATTAACATTCTTAATTAATTCTCTTAGAAAATAGATGATCAACTGCTCAGTGCTTGGTAACAGGAAGCTACAATGCCCCATCATGTCATCACTGGGAAACTACTGGCTTCAGGAGAGTTTATCAAGTTGTTCAAGGTAGATGAAAATGGGGAAGTTTCACCTGGGCTTCCTTGTCGTGGAGACAGCCATTCCTGATTCTCAGAATAGAGTTGGCGCCGTTTCTAACGCGGGCTCGTTGGTCACTTCCCGCCTTCCTGTTGCCTTCAGCAGTAGATTGGCCTCATTCATTCATTTTCAAAATCAGCAATTGTTGTTCAGAAAACTTCCAGTTTTTAAGAGATGGAATAGACTGTATGTTTTGCTCTTACTGTTACCATTTTCATCTTTTTCTCCCCTTGCTTAGATATCTTTCCTCTGTGATTTTGCTGCTAGACACAGTGCCTCTTCCATTCTCCTGTGACTGGATTTTTTTTTTTTACCAATACCCAGAGCACATTTCCAGTGACACCTTCTAGACTGCCATTTCCTGGTTATGTATTCAGGGTTTACTATTTAGCGTGGTGACTCTGTAACCAGATTCTAAGCATTTCCATATGTAATAGCTAACACATCTGTGTATCCCCAACACCCGTCCCACCACCGCCCCAACCTACAGAACCTCCCGCAGAGCTGTTGCTGGGCCATCGGAATGTCTTGCTGAGTGGATGAGACACAGCCCGGTCTTTCAGGGAAGTGTAGGCAGGATGGCTAAAGTTTTCTGCTGCAGATGACAATTGAGTTCCTGCTAGCCCTGATTTTCCACTGTCCCGCACTTAAGTTTTTAACGTGATGTTGTGCAATGTCATAGCTGGGGGCTGCTCAGCTCATGGTGAGCGTCTCTCTTCTACTATGAACATAAGCATTTATGAGGGGAAAATATACCAGGAGGCAGCCCAGGTCCTCAGTGTTCTGTGCACAGATCCCTCATGGATGGAGCAGAGTTGTTATTTCATTTAACCTGTTCTGGAAAGGAAAGCAACACTTCAAATCTGTTTTTACAATGTCCCAAACACCCCTGACCCAGACTCCTCATCGCTTTTATAAGTCAAACTTGCTAATAATAGGTCATTCTCTTCTGACATATCGACTAGGGTGATTTCCAAATTCAACATAAGCATATTTAATCAGATGGGACCTACGCCTTGAAAGAATTAGTAGATCTATCTATATTTAGTAAAAACAAATATACAGAAATAACATTTTTGGAATATACATTTTAAACTTATGGTTTCATTGTATAGATCAATAGGTCATGCATGTTAAGCCAATAGTTACTTTGTAATAGCATTCAAGTATTTTTTTACTGAAATTTAAACAAAATTGTTTTTGGCCATCATTCAGGTTGCAGAAGATTGCAGTGCTTTCAAAATTATTTTGAAGAATTTTAATTTTTTTTGCTGTTGGATGATTTTGTATAAAACTCAGTTCAGCTCTCTAATTCCCAGGGAAAGTAGAAATCATTGGATTTGAAACACGGATGAGTATTTTTTTTCAGTTAATAGAAAATGTGGCAAAATCAGATGAAAATAAGATACACAGGAGTGAATTCTGTGCATAGCTCTGGAGCTTGTTTAATACTATGTACATACAGTTCTTATTCTCAGAGGCTAGCTTAGAAATATAAGGAAGTGAGGCCTCCAAACCTCCTTTTGAAAGGATACAGCACCTGCCTTAGAATTGTATACTCCTGGAAAAAGATTATGTACTGAAATCATGGTAGAAGTACACTTGCTTTTGGGAGAGTTAGAAAAGTTTCCTTTGTGTTTTACTCATAGTAGAGACAGTCTGAGAAAAAGGTCTCCATTGACATAGACTCACTGTTTTCTTGTATGTCACCAGTTCAAAGATCCCAAATCTATGCATCTGGCACTATCTCACTATATGTAACAATATTCCCACATATATAGCTAGTATAGTGCTCTTCAAGAAGTTATAATTATTTTGCATAGATTTAATCATTAAACCTTCAATGCTATTATCCCCAAATTTCAGGGATGTGAAACTAAAGATTGAGAGAAGTGGAGTTACTTACCCAAAAACATGTACTACACTAAATAAAGAGCTTAGGAATGAATTCCCAGAGTGCTTTTTGTACTAGATGCTTGTTCAGTTCTTTCCCTTAGCATCTTTGGAATGTGTTCCTGCATAAAGTACCACATGCTTTCGATAACTGACGATATATTTTCAGGAAAATTAAACACCTCTGTACTTTATTTACAGTTGCCACAATGTCTCATTTGGGAGATCAATACCTCACCAATACTAAACCCTGAAACATAAATTCTTTTGCTTAAGAGAAAGCTGTCTGCCTTATCAATTTATAGAACTTAGCTGTTAGCATCAGGACACTGCTATCTTTTCCATTGGCATAGGCTTTGATAATTTATTTTGCTAAGGGCAAGATTTATACACATGAACCATTTTTATTCCAATAATGAATGCATTAGTTTCCTCAAATGTACAGTGAAAAATTACTCTGAAGTCATTATTCTGGCTCAGTTGATGGGGCTAAGGATGAGGAAATAGTCCTGTCAAGCCTTTCTTAAAAAACTGTCTCAAAGCCATCATTCTTCCACAGGTGTGGAAGATGTGCATGCGAGCCATTCTGAGGAGAAGCCTCATTCAATCTTCTGAGGAGACACTTTACTTAATGTCCATTACACCCTTCTATTTGGAGTGATTGTATGGTTATAAAGTATGCTTCCCAGACTCCTTTGCAGCTAGGTTCTACCACTTACATGGACTTGAATGAGATCCAGAAACCAGAAGTGGAGCAGGGGCCATTTAATTGCAGTGGTAGCGGTTGACAGATCAGTTCTGAGAGCTGTTAGGGGTCATAGTGGCTCATCAGGACACAGCTGTGGAATAGTCAGTCATCCATGCCAGTGCCGTTGGAGTGAGGAGGCTGTGCTGGCTGAAGTGGTGTGAACAACTAGCAGTAGCTGTTGCCTATCTTTAGGATTTCATGACTATTGGCATGAGCTTAAAACTGAAAGTTCAAGAGCAGTTCACTCACATCCATTCCTCCACCATTCCAAAGATTTTGTAATCTCAACTTCCTTGCATAAAGTCATTCTGTGCATGATATGCTTTTGCTGGTTTTGGAAGCTACAGAAGCTGCAGCTGTTCTTCCACTTTTAAGTGCTGAGTTATAGATAATTAAGGGTTTTATCAATGCAGAGTGAAAGGTCAGGCATATTTGGGTTTAAATCTTGGTTTTGACAATTAGTGACTATGAAATTTTGGTTCTATCTTTTCATCTTAAAAATGAGTCTAAAAATATCAACTTTATCAGAGCTTATATAAGTAATGTATATAACATGCTAAGTCAATTATGTTGATTTGGTTTTACTAATAATATTTTTAAAATCCTTTTACTAAAACTGGTTTAAATAAGAAAATTTATCCTCTCAAATAATTGCCAGTTAGTATGCATGATGAGCTTCAAAAATTATACAATCTGTGGCTCAATGATGTCAAAAATGGTTCAATGATATAAACAGACCCATGGCTGTTATTGAAAATAAAATATTACTGATCTGAGCTATCCCATTCTGGTGACTTTTGCTGTATGATGGTTGAGTTAGTTACCACAGGAACCATGGGCCATCATGTTGGCAAAGCTAAAGTGTTTATTTACTATCTGGCCCTTTGCCAAAAATTTGTCGACCTCTAATATAGACAGTGACACTACTGTCCTCAGCAGTCATTTCATCCTTAGGATGGGTCCCTCCATGCCCACAAAATGGTTGCTGGCAGCAATCAGAGAGAAATAAAGGAGAGACAGAGACAGAGAGATGGAGAGAAAAAGAGGCAGAGAATAAAAACCATTTCCTCCAGGCATGGTACCTTCCGTCCCCTTCAGCTTTATCAGACCAAATCATGTCACACAGTCACTCCTGGACAGATAACTGTTTTTAGGAAAGCTGCTAAGCATAAGGAATTCTACTTTGGAGCTAATGATGGGCTGCTTACCTGATAAAAATTGGGGGTTTTATAAGGAAGGGAAGTATTTATTTGTTCAGCAGCACACAAACGCCTAACAGTGTGCCTGGAAACATGACAAGAACTCAGTGACATTGCTTTGCCCAGCAGTGATGGCGCCCACTGGAGCAGAGTGAAATGAGCACTGGGCTCGCAGTTGAGAGACCTGACACTTTGTATTTACTTCAGTGAAGACAAGCTTGTCACCTTGGAAAAAAAAGCATTTCAATTTAATTTCTCCATCGATATTTAAAGGGTTATGGATTAGACAATATCTAAGGAGCATTCCGGTTATTAAATAAAAGCATTCATTAAAAGACCTATATTTGTGTGGTGCATTAGAATTTTCAAATTGGTTTTCATATACATAATAGGCAGTTTGTTGGCAGGAGTTGAAGAGAGATTGTCCCCAAGTTGTAAGATTAGAGTGTATGTTTACTTCTTCATGGAAGTGAATCCTTGCTGGGGCTGAATGTCAAGCAGAGGTGAGATGACCGCTGCCACAGAACATACTCATTCATTTATTTACTCATTCAACTCATATGATTCAGTGTCTACAATGTATCAGACACTGAGCTAAACCGAGGAGGAGCCCTGATCTCATAGCATCTGCATTCAGAGGGCAGACGGAAAATAGCAACCACAAAAATGACAACATAATTTCATATAGTGACAATGTTTTATGAAGATAAGAAAGCAGGTGACTCTGATAAGAAGTGACTGTAGTGGGTACATGACATTACGGGATCAGGACAGACTTCTGTGAGAGGGCCTTTCATCTGCGAATGTGTAAATCTGGAGGAAGACATCCCTTTCCTTTTAACATATTTTGCCTGATTTTTAGGTTCCATTGATACAGCTATAATTTTCCATTTCTCTCCTAAAAGTTTTCTCTTTTGAGAAGCTCTTACGAGTCTTCTCTTGGGAAAATGGTACGTGTTAGAAGAAGGAAGGCTGGGGAAGGGGAAATTTTTCAATCATTTTTGAGTGATTTCAGAACTGTAGAGCTTCAGCTGTTATAAAAATTAAGCTCATGTTTTCTAATTTTGGAAGCATATTTTAGGCAATGGAAACTGAGGCACCCAGACACCTATAGCAATATCTTTAGATGCCAATCAAATCATGTGGAGAGGCACAGAAACAGCACCCCAGACTTACCCACTCCTGAGAAACTTGATTTCTTAAGCTTCAGGTAAAAGGAAAGAGATACTTCAAGAGGGAACAGTAGTCTCTTCCTGCTTGGAGTCTAAACTGAAAACAGGCTCATCCCTGGTGCAGGGGCACAGCACGTGCCATTATTGCCACCTCTCCACATAACAGGAGTTGATGTCACTGCTGAATTAATCCTGTTGCCACTACAGCAAGTGTCTGATGTTACATTTAGTGAATCTCATTCATGCTGCCTACTCGTGAATCTCTAAAACTTTGGTTCTAAGTTTGAATGTGTTTTTCCAAAGAAGCTTATATAAGCACTTAGACATTTGAATGTATTGTTAATGTGAGACTTGCAGAAAAAAATTGTGTTAATCTGGGAAACACAAAAGCAGTATGGGAAAGAATCAGCTTGCCTCCAGGCAAAATTGACACAGTTAATGTTTGTAATGATTGGTTTGCAGTGATTTTGTAAAAGTCAGTTTGTCTTATCTGTGGCAGAGTCTACATGGTGGAGAAGCAAATGATTAATTCAATTAATTTGGTGACTCCCTCCCCAGCCCCAGAAGAAGGCAACCTATTTTGTACCACTGCTCCCCAAACCAAAACTCTGAAAATATCACTTAACCCTACTGTATAAATGATTAAATTTGTGAGGTCATAGAAGTCAACATATTTTGAGGATAAAAATACAAAAGATGAAATTGTTTAGGAAATCATATAAATATATACATATATAAATAATATAAGTAAAAATGATAATACTAAGATAGCATACTTGCTTACAATATTTCAGGCTCCACCCGAAGCTGCAAAGCATCATTCAGGTACATTGATTCTTTAGAAATTCTAAACCCAAACCCTAAACAGCACCCTCCTTCCTTGGTGGCTACAGCCATTTCCATACTGGCCTGGGTAAAGGAAGAGAAATATTGGGCATATGTACATGCAGAGAATGGTCATGATTATCCCATTTCAGAGGTCTGAAAACTGAAGTTTAAGGAAATTTTAAGTAACTCTCCCATAGTCACATAATTTGTAAAAGCTGGGCTTCACGTTCAAGTCTTCAGAGTACTAAGCGCTCTCTGGACAGCAGGACACCTGCCGCTGCAGTGTGCCACCGTCTCCCACTGCTTCGCAGGCCACGCAGTCTCTGTCACGCCCCTCAGCCCTGCTCTTCCAGTGCAAAGGCAGCCGCAGAGGACAGCAAGTGAACGAGCTCAGCTGTATTGTAATGAAACTGTGTTTATACACGCAGAGCCAGCCTGTAGTTCGCTGCCCCCTGGTCTAGATAATAAAGCCATTCCACTTTCTATTAATAATGAATATTTCCCCCTGGTATTACACTTTGACTTGCAGCATTGGCTTCCTCTACCCATGCAGACAGAACTCAATTGAATTTTTTAATTTAAATATTTTATTGTTTATGCTATTCTAGTTGTCCCGATTCCCCCCTTTTGCCCCCCATTTGATTTGAATTGTCCTTGTATGTGTACCCTTTTTGGTATTTGTGATTGTCCCCCTCATAGCCTGTCAACTGAAATTACGGGCAGCAATTACAAACTAAGGACAAGAAAGGATTTCAGGTTGCTTTTAGGACAATGTCCTTTGTGCTATTCTTCTGAACAAAGCATGGATTAGGGAAATACTCTCCTCTCATTTTAAGATAATGAACTTTTATTACAATTTTAGTTTTCCTAGCAGTTCTGAGTTCACTCATCTCCCTAGACTTTCTTCATCAGAATCGCCTCGGCTACATCCAGCACCCAAGCCGGGATGATTTTTATTATAGTACTTTAATGTTTCTCTGTACGACTCCCTGAAAGCAATACCCAGCTAAGTGCCAGCCAGGCAATGAGTCCGCTTACATTACCTTCCTTCTTGTCCTGAGAAGTTAACCTCTCTTTCCCTGAGCCTCTCCTCAGAAGAAAATATGCCTGGCCATAAACCTTAAAACTTTCAGACAGGAAGCCAAGCATTTGAAGAGTTGCTATGGAATCTTCAAAGAGCTTTAAACACAAGGATGAGAGAGCAGTATTAATAGGAGCAAGAAAGGAAAGGTAAGATATTGGTGGGGATACCTTGCTTTTGATAGCATGTTGACAGTCCACAAAAACATATATAATATCTTATTTAATTTGTTCCATGCAGCTTTTTGTAGTTCGAGACCTTTGATATTTTGAAAATAGACTCAGAGAAGAAAAGTAAGATGTCAGCATGTTTGGTAAATGGCAGGGTTGCAACTTCTTTCATTTCAAAATCCATTGTTTTCTACATTTTTTCACGGAAGTTCTAAGGTAAAACCTGAAACCATCACAAAGTTCATTACTAAAATTACATACCTAGTATATAGTTGTGTGTGTGTATAGATATATATATAAGCCTAAACATAGTGCATTGTCTTAATATTTGTTGACCAAATACAGGGATGGGCAAAAGTAGGTTTACAGTTGTGAACACACAAAGCACAGCATTTATTTTTGCATTATTATTTACTTGTATTATAACTATAAACCTACATTTGCCCATCCCTGCATACTTAGATGTACTTATATACAATTGTTACAATCTTATATTTCTACAGAAAAGTGACTTTCATTCTTACCCTAGGCACAAAATGCCTTGCTCTGTCAGTGGTGGTGGCCCCGTCCCGAGCGAAACTGGAGCAGAGCCCCACAGAGCAGTAGATAGAGGGTTGCAGGCAGCATAAACACGGCAACTCATAAGGACAGCAACTTGCACTTCTGCATAACACAAAGCATCTTTCAAAATCTCCACACAATGTGGTACTCATATTCCATCCTCTCCTTCTCTGCGCATGGCAGGGATTACACCTGCAACTGGCCGTGGGCAAGAGTGGAGATGGTGCAACATGAGTATCACGTATTTGCTATCATAGGTTTTAATACTAAATAAGTCTTGGATAAGCTATTTACCAAGTGGATTGACAACGTTCTTTGTCATTTATCACAGAAGTCGCCTCTGAATCTTTAATACAGCACCCTGGGTCTCCAAAGACACTTAGTAGGATTTTGCACCAAAGGTGAAACCTCTTGCTGTAGATATTCTGCATTAGGTGCTAAAGGTTAATTGTGTTGTTGTTGGGATAGACTTTGGAACTGATTCATTCTTATAAATACGTGAGCTGCTGCCTGTCTCTATGGTGAAAATTTTTATTATACAAAGAGGGTGTTCAGTTTATATTAACTGTAAGTTAATACAGGAACTGTACTTAATTCATTCGGACTTCATTTGGTCATCTGCTTTTTATATTTCACTTCAGCCTTTTGACCAGAACGTAATAAAAACAACAACAGTGAACTTCAGTCTAATTTATTATGTCAGACAAAGCATTTAAAGACAGAGTTAGAGTAAAATTTTTCTGTTAATCTTATTAATGATTCTTTTATTTTTTGCAACGGTTTTAATTTCATAAGCAGCATTTCTGGTAATCATATATCCACATATACTTTAGAATTATCAGGTACTTCTCCATGATATTTTCTATTTGTTACTTGTTCTATCTTTGGGGTTTAATTTTTGTTTTCATCTTTAGAAGTATTCTATTTTGATATAGTCATTAGAGATAACTTAAATGTAGAGTAACTCAGAACAAATATGAAGTATCTTGATACTGGAGTCAAATAATTTAAAAACTGGATTTAAGATTTGTGATTTAATACAATTATGAAATAAATGCTAAACTCATAAATTATTTATTTTCTTAAATTTTCCTGGTGAATCAATTGTTTAACCATTATAGTTAGATTTGCAGACTTACTTCCAAAGTCTAATCAACGCATAGTAGAGCTTAAGGCTTTGTACGTAGTAAGTGAAAGGGCAGTAGTGTGGCAATATGGATAACACAACTGGATACAATAATGCCGAGTTCATTTTGAATATGTATGGCTTAATAAAAACATTCATTTAAAGGAGAAGGAAGATACAGTTGAACTATTAATAGGAATTATGAAATGGAATTCAGGGCATTTTTAGAAGGCATTCAAGAAAGAAGATTTTTTTTTTAATTGTACATAATTACTCCTGAAAACATGGCTTGTTATTTCCATTATTCTTACATTTTTAGCTCAAATTGCATCTATTTCTGGAATCTATAGAAAAAAGGAAAATAGAACAAAATTTTAGTCAGGTAAGTGGGGAAGAATTGAAAAAGAAGGAACGGAAAAGATGGTTAAATATATTTGTGAGTTTGCCTCTAGTGAAATCAACAAAGTTTTAAGTGAAGAGGGAAAAGCAGGCCAGTTACGGGTGCAGACTTTAATCGGGAGGAGAGAGTGTGCTGAGGGACAGATGCGGTCACGGCTGATGTCACTGGCCTAGGATAAGCTGCTGCGTGTCTCCAGTGAGCTAGGAGGATGGCAGAGATGGTATATCCACTTTGGAAGAACATTTGACAGTTTCTTATAAAACTAAACATGCTTTTATTATATTATCTGACATTCATATTTTTTGGTATTTACACAAAAGAACAGAAAAGTTATGTTCACACAATAGCCTGCACATAAATGTTTATAGCAGCTTTATCTATAATTAGCAAAACTTGGAAGCAACCGAATGTCTTTCAGTAGGTGAATGGATAGATACACTGTTGTCCATTGAGACGCTGGAGTATTATTGAGTAAAAAAAAAAAAATCAAGCCATGAAAAAACATTTAGGGACCTTAAATGCAGTGTACTAAGAGTAAAAAGCCAATGTGAAAAGGCTATGTAGTTTATGATTCCACCTTTAGGATATTCTGGAAAAAGCAAAACCGTGTAGACTGTAAAAAGATCAGTGGTTGCCAGAGGTTGTAGGAAGGGGATGGATGAATAGGTAGAGCATAGAGGATTTTTATGGCAGTGAAAACAATCTGTACAATATCACGATGGTGGTGAGTGTCATTATACATTTGTTTAAAGCCATAGAATGAACACCAGGGATGAACACTAATGTAATCCATGGACTCTGGGTGATATTGATGTGTCTATGCAGGTTTATCAATGGTAATAAATGTGCCACTCTGGTGAGTGATGTTGATAATGCTAGACGCTGGGCACATGAGGGGACAGAGGAATATAGGAAATCTCTGTATGTGTCTTTCAGTTTTGCTGTAAAACTTAAACTACTCTAATTGTTTTTTTTAAAGATGGTGTAGAGGCTAAAGAAAATGATCCATTTACTAGTTCTTCACAAGTAAGGAATGTTTAGCAGTTAAGTTTTCATAAGCCACTAACTGTTGTATTTGTAAAAAAACAAAAATACAATGAGTAGGTCAGTCAGTACTTTTGTGCATGTTCAGTGCAGTTGGAGAATAGATCAGTTCATCCCTACTAGGGTCTCACAACAGGAAGTTTGCTAGCAGATCGAGAAATTCAATCATCATAAAACATGTTTCCAGGTTAGGATGATTTACTGCAATGTCCTCTATGTTGGTGTCTTCTTAAAAATAAGTTACTTGCCTTGCCCTGGCTGATGTAGCTTAGTGGATTGAGTGCTGCCTGCAAACCAAAGGGTCGCCAGTTCGATTCCCAGTCACGGCACATGCCTGGGTTGCGGGCCAGGTCCCCAGTAGTGGCCAAGTGGGAGGCAACCACACATTGATGTTTCCTTTCCTCTCTTTCTCCCTCCCTCCCCCTCTCCCTAAAAATAAATAAATAAAATCTTTAAAAAAATATGTTACTTACTGACTGGTGTGGCTCAGTTGGTCGGGCATCGTCCCACAGAGCTAAAGGTCACCGGTTCAATTCCTGATGAGGGCGCATGCCTGGGTTGCCAGTTCGTCCCCATTCAGGGTGTGTGCAAGAGGCAACTGATCGATGTTTCTCTCGCACATTGATGGCTCTCTCCCTCTCTCTTTCTCCCTCCTTTCCCCTTTTTCTAAAAATAAATAAATAAAATATTTTAAAAAATATTACTCAACCACAGTTTCCCTGGTAGTGAGCACAATCTCTCCAAAGTTTTTATCTTATCCCACAGAGTGAAAGTCAGGTTTTTGTTCATGAATTTGTAGTCTTTGGTCCAGTGCAGCTCGCTCAGTTGCCGCCGTCTCCTAGGGGAACCATACAGTTGTTCTTTGGGAGTAGCTGCACCTTTCTTGTGTGATGAGCAGAACATCTCTGCGGAAATGTAAGCGATTTTTACGCGTCCCCGTTCTGAGATCAGTCCCCATAGATCTTTACTGCCTCCAATGAGCTATTGTGAGTAATCAGATCATTCAGGTAAATACATTATTAAATTGCTCTTGATTATATTCATTTTGTTTTATATACTCTATGTTTTGTCAACAATGTATAGAGAGAGCTAGAAGATAATTGTAAGAGATTCTAAGATGATATTACCTATTTCTGAGTTAATTTTTAAAAAAATTTATACCTGTTGTTTGCACACTTATGGCTCTTCTTATACTACCTACTTCCTTATTAGAGAAGGGAATATAACTAAAATGATTTTGTTCAAATCACTATATCTAATTATTTTGTATCATCATTATTTTGTATCTGATTATTCTGAGTTTGTTATCTGGTTCTGAAGGCTCCGTAGTGGAGCGGTCTTGACTTACAGAACACGGCTTCCACACTATATTTTATTTAAAGAATTTCAGAACCCCCAAGGTCTGAAGATACATAATATCTTCCACATTTTTGGAGTGGAGGCTTCCTTGAAAAAATGACAAACATAGCTGTAACAAAATAAACTTAAGGAAAGTATGCCTTCTACATCAATTGAAAGTTGCTAATTTAGACATGATTGTATTTCCAATACATTATAAACAAATGTTCTAAAATAGTGTGACAAAGGGGAAATTTTCCTGGACATAGTTGGAAGACATAAGAATTTTTTATTTTTTAATTTATTTTTTATTTTTTAAATTACTTTATTGTTCATCAATTACAGTTGTCTGCATTTTCTCCCCTCCCCTCCCCCCCCACCTTATCCAAACCCACCTCCCTCCCTTGCTTCCACCCTCTCCCTTGGTTTTGTCTATGTGTCCTTTGTAGTAGTTCCTGAAACCCTTCTCCCCACAATCCCCTCCCCCACCTCCGGCTATTGTTAGATTGTTCTTAATTTCAATGTCTCGGGTTATATTCTAATTAAATAAATATTATTGGATTTAAGTAGAGTCTGTATGTACAAACTAAAACATGGATTGACCTAATTATCAAGCAGCGATAATTATCAAGTACTAGTGCTAAAGAGACACTGGTGCTTCCAGAATTTCTGTGGATATGCAGGAGAATGCATTTGCTGCGTGCCTGATGTTTGCATCATAGAAAGTGATAGAATTCTCTTTGAAAACCATCTGGGTGGAGAAGCATTGCAGAAGGGAGATGACGAGACACTTGGACCAGAAGCCCGTGCAGGACACTGAAGCTGGCGTGGCACTTGGATGGGGCCCCGGTGTGGTGAAGACTAGCACGCCTTCTCCTCCCTCCTCCGGGCGGGCGCATTCCGTGAGTGACAAAACAGAGGGAGGGCTTGACAGCACCCCACGGGGCCTCAGCATCTGCTTGAAAACTGACATTCTCCTCCTTTTCATTCAGCAGATGAGTGGAAAAAATTGACACATATTTCAAAAATACCTGGTAAAATTTGGTGTAATACCTCTTAAAGGATACTGAGTATTCAGTAAACAAGATAGGGGGTTTGTCAAAATAAACTGACAAACAAAATAGAAACAGAGGCATGGATACATGGAACAGGCTGACAGATTTCACAGGTCGGGGGGTGCTGAATGAAAGAAGGTGAAGGGATTAGCCAAAGAACATACATGTGTGACCCATGGACACAGAAAACAATGTGATGATGGCCAGTCTGGGAGGGGCTGTTGGGGGTTGGAGGAGGAGGGCAAATGGGAAGAAAATAGGGACATCTGCAGTAATGTGAACAATAAAATGAAAAAAAAGGGGTTTTGTCCTCATATTCTATACTTTAGCTAGCAAGCCAAAGAACCATATTGATATCACGGGGAATAATAATTTTAAAGCTCCGTGACCCAAACCTTATACAGTTGGCATGTCCTAGACATCAACATAACATCTCGGAGCCTGCAGACTCCTGTATCAGTGAGAGTATCAGTGAGTGAGTAATGCAGCCTTTGGAATATGTAGCCAGCTGCATCTTGTGATATGAAAAATGCTAGCATGCTCTTCTTTTTATTTCTCCTAAATCCTTTTCCTGACAGATATCTGAGTTTAAATTCTATTAAAGATAAATATTTTTAATTTAAAACTTTGATAGATATCTAAATTTTCTCTTCTTGATTTTGGGAGGAAGTAATTATTTTATACATTCCAAATAATTATTATTGGTAGAAGTAATAATAACAATTAAAGCACATTAAACTCACTTATTGAGTGTTTGTTATGTGTTAGTCTCTGGAGGAGGGTCGCTAAAAGAAAATTAGACACAACTTTTTATAAAAGTAAGTATAAAGAATGCACTAATAAGGGAAGTGTTCTTATCCCTACCGCAGAGCTGGTGGTTTTACAGGACAGAGGTAACCCTACAGTCCAGGACACACTGCTAGTGACTGAAGGCAGAACATTCACTCCCAGAACACTTTCTCTTCATCTCCGGGTGCTCTGTACCATCCGGAGACTGCACAGTTGCTTGGGAGCATGAACTCTGTTGGTGATCTCTGAATCTCTAGCCCCTTGCTCTCTTACTCCATTGTAGGTGCGCCATAAACAACTGCTGCAGATTTGAAGTTATTCCCCGATACTGGACGTGGGAAATGCAATGGCCCTTTACTTTCTTTGAGCCATTACCCACCTGTGAGCAGAAAATTAGTTGAGAGTGCAGGGGAGGAAGACAGCAGAAAAGGAAGCTGGCTGCAAGTACACGCTGTTCTGAGTACTTTGCATTTTTGCTGAGAGACAGACAGACAGACTGGAGATCAAACTTGTGATTTTTGTTCTGGTGACAAGTGGCATGTCAAAGAGATTAGATGACCACACCTAGAGTGACTCTGGGCAGGAGACGGGGTCTCTCTCTCTCTCTTTGATTTAATCTATATTGGATTTTTTCCATTTCCATTGAGTCCCTTATACCCCCCGCCCCCAGCAGTCACCACACTGCAGTCCACGTCCATGAGTCCTTTTTCCTTCCTGCTCCATGCCTTCTCCCCCTAACCTACCCCACCAGTTGTCATCCTGCCCCCCATCTGCGAGTCTGTCCCCATGTTCCTTGTTAGCTCAGTTTGTTAGATTCCACATATCAGTGAAATCATATGATATTTGTCTTTCTCTGACTTGCGTATTTCACTTAGCATAATGTTCTCCAGGTCCATCCATACTGTTGCAAAAAGTAAAGATTTTCTTCTGTTTTTTTCTTTTTCTTTTAATGGCCAAGTAGTATTCCATTGTATAAATGTCCCAGAGTTGTTTTATCCACTTATCTATTGATGGGCATTTGGGCTGCTTCCTTGGTGATTATAAATAATGCTGCAATGAACATAGTGGTCCTTATGTTCTTTTGAATTTGTGTTTTGAGTTCCTTTGGATATATTCTCAGAACTGGATTGCTGGGTTTAAAGGTAGATCCATTTTTAATTTTTTGAGGTATCTCCATACTGCTTTCCACAGTGACTGCTCCAGTCTGCATTCCCATATTCCCTTTTTCCATATCCTTGCCAGTACTTGTTTATTGATTTATTGATGATGGCCATTCTGACCAGTGTGAGGTAGTATCTCATTGTGGTTTTAATTTGCATTTCTCTGATCATTAGTGATGTTGAACATCTTTTCATCTGTCTATTGGCCATCTGTATGTCCTCTTTGGAGAAGTGTCTATTCAGGCCCTTTGTCTATTTTTAATTGGGTTGTTTTTAGGGCATTGAGTTTTGTAAGTACTTTATGTAAAGTTCTCTTATTTTTTCTAATAGTTGGAATAACAAATATCTGATATTTAATAAGAAATTTTAGCTGTAATAGTCATTGTGTTTTGACTGCATAAATGACTATAGACAAGATTCATAGTTTGAGCCTGATTCCTCATATCTATGTCTAATCTCTTCTTTAAGATTCTAGTACTTTATGTTTGGAGACACTGGATGTAACTGACACAAAATACTTATTTGATGAGTGGTTTTTCCCTCCTCTTTCTGTTGTTACATTGAGAGTCTCTCAAAGACTATTCTGAGCATAGGTCAAACCATATATCTAGTAAAATGTTTTCCTTTTTAAAATAGAATAATTTTACCATGTACTAGATTTACAGCCCAAGGTTTGACTTCTTGCTTTGTTAAAATTTATTTCTAATTCTCTGTTTTTAAATGGTAGCTGAATTCATTGTACTCTAGACAAAAGAGATACATAGTTTCTGTAACACTGTTTCTATGGTCAAGAAATACATGCACCAGCCTAACTTGGCTGGGTTACACACTAGAACATGGCCCTTCAGCCATCACGTGCTTCCATTCCTGCAGTCACCACATCTAGCTTTCTTCCCCCCAAAATTTAACTTTCATTCAGCAACCTTCTCCCAACCACTAAACTGGAAGTTTCACAGACAATTCATGAAGTGAAGACATGATCCAATGTGATCATTTCCTTTAATAAATAATGGCAAAAGTAAAAAAAAAAAAAAAGAGTTCATCAGGTTCAAGCAAGATTATTTACACATTGTTGTAAAAGTGTTTGTGAACTTGCTTTCAGGTGGTCCCTTCATTAAGTAAAAATAAAGTGATTTGGGTTTGGCATATCATAAAGATTATTATAGGTAGACATGGATTTGCTCACCAAATCTCAGAATATTTGAAAGTTTATATAAGTTTATGGATTCCTAACACGTATAATGGGAACAAATGAGAGTTATGGTACATACCTGACCCTTTGAAGTTAACATGAAGATACATCCTGTCCTCCCACAAAACATTCCAGAATGTCCCTGTAAAGTTAAAAATGTACAGAGGAGCCCATCTGAGTTTGAAAAGAAACACACTTCTTTCTCTTAATCACTTACACATTGGATTCTAAACCATAAAAAGCTTAGGAGAAAACATAGGTAGTAAAATCTTGGATGTTACTCATAGCAGTATTTTTTCTGATATATCTCCTCAAGCAAGAGAAACAAATGAAAAAAAAAAGCAAATGGGGCTACATCAATGTAAAAAGTTTTTGAACAATAAAGGAAACCATTAACAAAATGAAAAGACAACCCACTGAATAGGAGAATATATTCACAGACACATCTAATAAGGAGTTAATATTCAAAATTTATAAAGAACTTATGAGACTCAACTCCAAACAAACAAACAAACAAACAATCCAATTAAGAATGCACAATGAACAGACACTTAGCCAAAGAGGACATACAGATGGCCAATATACAGATGAAAAGATGCTCCACATCACTAATTATCAGAGAAACGCAAATTAGCAGCACAATGAGATATCACCTCACACCTGTCAGAATGGCTATCAGCAATAAATCGACAAAAAACAAGTGTTGGAGGGGATGTGGAGAAAGGGGAACCCTCATGCACTGTTGGTGGGAATGCAGACCAGTGCAGTCACTGTGGAAGGTGGCACAAAGTTACCTCAAAAAATTAAAAATAGAACCCTTTATGACTCAGTGATTCTACTTCTGGGAATTTATATGAAGAGACCCAAAACATGAATTTGAAAGAATATAAGCACCTTTATGTTCATTGCAATGTTATTTACAATAGCCAAAATTTGGAAGCAGCCCAAGTACCCATCAGTAGATGAGTGGATAAAAAACCTGTGGTACATTTATACAATGGAATACCACTTGACCATGAAAAAAGGAAAAATTACCTTTTGTGATAGCATGGATGGACCTGGAGAACATTATGCTAAGTGAAATAAGCCAGTCAGAGAAAGACCAATACCATATATTTTCACTCATATGTGGATTCTAATGAACAAACTGAAGTAACAAGCAAAATCAAGACAGACTTATAGATAGAGAGCAGGCTGACAGCTACTTGTGGGGTGGAGGGAAGGATTGAACAAAAAAGAGAGAGAGAAAGAGAGAGAAATTGTGGTTACAGACAGCAGTGTGGTGATTGCTGGGGTGCGGGGGAGGGAGTGAGGGGAGGTGAAAGGGGTTGTAGACGGGAGAAAAGGTGAGGGACATGGGGGTTAAACACACAACACAGTGTACAGATGATGTGCTGTAGAATTGTGCACTTGAAACCTGTGTAATTTTGTTAACCAATGTCAATAAAAAGGAAAAAAGAAAAACAAAAATAAAATACTTCTTAAAAAATTAACAAAAATTACAATGATTTTTTCCCCCAAATTGATCTCTTAAATGTAGAATTCTTAATTCTTAATCGGAGGACTCCAATTCTGAATCACAGATGACTTTTAATTGAGGCTTGTTGACTGAAGGAGTGGACGAATTGAAGGGAACTTCAGAGACAGGAAAGCAAGGTGGTCCGGCAGATTACCATGTAGTATTCCTATTTATGAATTTTAAGCAGTGATTGCAGCTCCAGTTCAAATATCTATAACTTCCATGTCAGTGCAAACTAGTATAAAAGTATGAATAATATAATTTGTATAGAAGAGGGATGCTTTATTACCTTTTGACCTCACTACTTTGATTAATTTATTTACAGTTGCCATTATTTATATTGTTTCCTTCGTTGACTGTTGTCTTTACTTATGTTTTCTTCATTTGCCTTCTGGCTGTGTCTGCTGACTTCAGACCAAGCGCCCTGTGGTGCTTGGCGCTTAGTCATGCCCTGAGGCGTGACTAACTCATCAGCTACTGCGGCTGTGCGTGGTGCTGCGGTGAGGCCGCTGGGCGTGGCTGCCCCTGGAAAGACACTGTCAGGGTCATCATCTGGGTCAGAGGCTATCTTTATGTTTGGATGGACACTGCCTATATTTCACTGTCTTTTTATCTAAAAAATGTTAAGTCACCAAAACTCCTGAGATTTTAGGTTAACATTAAAAAAAAATGCTGTAAGAGACATAACTGTGGAGGGTGGTTATGTGATGCACCCAAAGGTCTGCTTAATTATGAGGTCATTCCAAAGAATCAGTTGGGCCATTTCCCCTGAAAGGAAATTAGAAATAAATGTCAAAAGTCATCAATTGTTGAATGTAAATTCCATGAGTTCATCTCTGCTTGTGCTATTCTTTTTAAGGAATAAAATTCAAAAAGGTGCTCATCTCAGAGGCAGAGGGCTTTAATGGTCCACATTTGCTTTGTGTCTTTTGGGTTCATTCCCAAGTTCTCTTCGCTACATTTTTCTCTGCGGCATTACCATCGATCCAACCCAGACTGGGGCATGAGGTCTATGTTTAAAAGTACTAATGCCTTTATTTGGACTCCCAATATTTCTTTTGACCTTCATACGTGCTGTTGCAGAAAGAGCCCAGTTCTTTAAACCAGCGTCTGAGACAAACATCTGTCTCCCTTCAGAAGCATTTCTTTACAAGCTAGACGGCCAAGAAGACAGTACGTACCACATCCAGGGGTGCTTTTTGGGACAAAATGTGGAGCCAGAATCACAAATCTATAGTTCGTTCACATTCACAAACAAATAGGGTTAACTCTGGAGGAGAGGCTAATACTCCTAAAAACTCCAGTTAAGAAGTAACTGTACCTATGAATAAAAAACAGACTAATCAAAGAGTACATGTTTAATTTTTCATAGGCTCTAGGCAATCGTTATCATAACGGACATTCAAAGACAAATACATCTATCAGCCTATTAAAATCAATGTTATTATCCAAATGGATTTACAAACATTAAATACATTGTCCCATAAAACGTAAATAATGTTCCCTGGTTCTGACCTTTTTGAAGCAGAAGAAATGTTCATTAAATGTTTCTGGCCTATACTCAGATCTGAGCCAGGAGAAGTTGGCTTATTTATAAACAAAAGTCCTAACAACTTGCTTTTGGAAGATCATAAATTCCTACCATGAGTCATTCTATATTGTCTGATGTATTTTCTAAATTTAGGATGCAATAATTATCTAAATCCTTATCTGTTTCAAGACTTTTGCCCTTTGTTCTTCAATGTGTAAAAATAAAATAAGAAGTCCCTAAATCCATAACACAATATAACATGATAAAAAAAAAACCTCTTTGTTTTAGAAAATTACATGTTGGTACTATGTAATCTATGGCACCAATTAACCAACAATGATAATTATAAGTTTTAAAAGCCATGAAATTTGTTGCTATATTTTAAAGATGATGTTGATTTTTTTCATATTCTTTTGTGAGTTTTTCCTCACCTCATTTTATAAGCCCCCCTTTTTAAGGGTATAAAGCTATTTATAATGATAGACATTGCAAGAATTGGCAAACTGTGAAATCCTAGATAGAATGGCAGAGCAGCCCCTCGAGGAGAGAATGGACTTTATTCTTGGTGAGCTCCAAATATATGAAAATGAAAGGTTTGCCAGTTGCCAGTGGGAAGTGAACATAATTATGACTTCACAGCTGCTTCTTCTAAAGGAAAAGGCAAAGGAGGGAAAAGAAAGGAAGTCATGCTTTTTCTTGTGCTGCACCTAAAAAGAATATGCACAAAGGGAATATATTTATGCAGATATAAGAAGCCTTAATCAAAGTAATATTGTAGGACCAAACCCATGCCAAGAAATTCAGAAATCTTGACTTGGCAGACTATAAATCAGAGATATGCATCTACAGTACTCTAGTAGTTAGAGCAAAGTGTGGAAAACTGAGATCCTCACGTACGTTCCCACCAGTTTGGGGATGTATGCCACTTTCCCCTGCCACTCACAGAATGGCCTTTCAGCAAAATTGCCGTCCTCAGCACTACTGGTTTGAAATGTGCAAAGTGACCCTTGTTCAGAGAAGAATTTAGAACCTGACGTGTCTGATTCCAAAGCGTGTGGTCTTAAGGAAGGACATTTGGAACGTTTTGCTTGGAATCTTGGAAATTAAACTTTTATGAGATCTATGAGATAGTCCAGGTTACCATTCATACCTGCCAGGACTTATATATTGTTTAAACTACAATAGTTGTTGGCAACTTTTTCCATAAATAATTAGATTGTAAATATTTTAGACTTTGTAGGCCACGGTCTCTGTCCCAACTATTCAATTCTGCTGTTGTCTTATGAAAACAGCCACAGACAATTTGCAAACGAATGGGCAAGGGGGCTGTATTCCAATAAAACTTTATTTACACAAACAGAAGTTGGATTTGGTCTTAGGGCCATAGTTTGCAGATCTCTGATCTGGAAAAGTCCAGTCTAACACTAAAATTACAGTAGCAAAATGACTAGGTGACTATCAAAAGTGATACCTATTTGATGCCATTAGGATTTTATGAGTAATTTTTCAAATGGAGGTCTTTTTCTTAATTTTTTTTGTCAGTTGTGGTGGAGACATGGGTGTCAGGAAAGAGCATTCCTTTATCGAAAACACTACAAAAATACTTTGGTTATTTGCTACCTTACAAAATCACTGAATCAAGAAATTGAATACAGACACTTATATTGAACCAAAAACTTCAATATTTTTATCTTCACATTCTTAGCATCTGTGACTAATAGGAAGAAAAGGTAAGCAGTCAATCTGATTTTAATATAGATATATTGGGGCAGGGAGAAAGGAGGTGTCGGCTGACTCAGAGTTAATTGCGGATCCTCTTGAGAAAGCCTCAGGAAAAAACAATCTTTTTAATCTGCGTCCTACATTCATAGGCTATCTCTACCTCCTGAAGAAATGTCAAATTATCTGAGTGATGACTGTAGGTGAGGCCAGAGTGACGTCTTTCCCTGGTTCTTCCAGTAATCTGCTATTGACCTCTATCTGCCACTTAACTTCTGTTTGATCTATTTCCCAATTTATAAAACAAAGGCGAACAAAGAGATGTCTGTAAAGTGGTTTGAAAGCCCCAGTGAAAGGCCCTCTGAAACAGGATAGCTGAGCTTCAAAGAGTGAGGAGGACACTTTAGCTATTGAGAATACATTTTACATCATGTAAGTGGACACAGTGGTAATTGGGCAAATGTGGTATTACTCAGGACTATTCCGGAGGGTCAAATAGATAAGGGTTACATAAAAGTTTCATATATTCAAGTTAAACCATTTAATTAAAATACTATGAGAAACATATATAAAAGAATGATCTCAAATTTAAAGTTGGGATGTCAACATAGACATAAATTCATTTTTTCAAAGGTGATTATATATCTATATATTTATATATCTATATACTGCACCGAAAATAATATGCACAAAGAGAATGTATTTATGCCAGATAAGAGAAGCCATAATCAAAGTAATACTGTAGGACCAAGCTCTGTATATATATGAGGTACTCCACCTTTTATTTTTTTATTGTGGTTTCTTTACTTTTTTCCTTACTCTGTTTTCCTCACACTGCCCTCTTTTGTTTGGGAGACCAAGTCTTGAGTACTTTTAGCAATCCTGACATGCTGTAAAACGAATGTTGCAGCGGCAGGAGGCAGTGGAACTGTGCTGGCGCCGTGCCAGAGCAAGGGTCTGTGTCACCTGCCTTCTCTAACCCGTGGGTGCCCCGCAGTGAAGGAGAGGCCAAAAGTGTGCAAGAGTTCTTGAGGAGCTTAAATGTGGCATTCAATGAGAAAGTATTAAACAGTTACAGGCGTTCAGTAGTCGATGCTTGAATCCATCCTGAGTTTAAATGAAGAATGCTGATTGAGATACTCGGACTTGGTAACTTCTTTAATAGGAAAAAAGACAAGAAACAAATAATTTTACTTTTCTCAACAGAAGGAGTGTTAGTTAGCCTTGGGGCATGACCATATTTATTGTCTTAATGTTCTCACTGCAAGATATTTAACTCCCTTGTCCCCATCCAAAAATGCACTCTGCCATGGTCAAGGTGAAGATGAAGTACCTCCTAAAGGGTTGATACCAAATCTGGATGTTAATTTAAAGCATTTGTGAACTTAAAAGGCATTGAATTATATTGGCTTTAAAAATGTTGTAGATATACTTGTAAATATAGACTAGCATAACCGAACTTTTTCTAAGCATCTGCTCAGAAGTGGGGAAATGGTAAGAATGGGGAATTTTTTTATTTTTTTTTTTGAGATATTGGGAATAGATTTGGGAATTTTTTTTTTTGAGGGGAAGGGAGGGAGAAAGAGAGGGAGAGAAACAGCAATGTATGGTTGCCTCTCACATGGCCCTCATGGGTACCTGGCCTGCAACCCAGGCATGTGCCCTGACTGGGAATCGAACCGGGACCGCTTGGTTCCCAGCCTGTGCTCAATCCACTGAGCTACATCAGCCAGGGCAGAATGGGGAATTTTATAAATTAGAATATTCAAAAAGAACTGTAATGATTAAGAGAACACACACATACACATGCACACACCCCTGGTTCAGTCATGCAGAGCCACGGCAAAATGGCCACGAGGGGTTTCCTGGGCCTCCACAGTGAGAGACACGAAGGTAGCCTGGCTCAGGACGGTTTAGGACAGTCAGGACCAGCGACAGGCCGACAGGAGACCCTCGTCGCTGTTTGGCTTTAGGTGAGTTTCTCTGCATAGGAGTTCTACCCAGGACGTTAGCGGGCAGAATCAAAAGGGAGGTCCTTTGCTCCAGGCTTGCAGAGGCGTGCTGTTCATGAAAGGTAAAAGGGGAAGAGGAGAGAATAATACCTAAAAGATTATGTGAGCATATGATACAACTGTGGGAGAAGTAGTAAGGTTTTGTTCCCGTTAAATAGATGGTAAGAATGGGAAAGTGAGGAAAGGTGGTTTCAGTGCTCACAGCTGACTCAGGGTGAACACAAGGGAAAGCTTGAACTAAAGAATTTATGAATAGTTTTTCCCCTGCTTATTTTGACCCTATTATGAGTAAAATGAGATTACTTCTGAGAGTCTATTCTTACTGCTTTCAAACAGAAATGCGGAATTGATAGTCCGGGGAAAATAATCCAGCTACTTGCATTAATAGCACCCACTTATTGGGTCTTAGTGCATGCACAGTTATTAACCAAAGAATTTCACCTATGAAGTTTTTATCTTTACAGTATGTACATAATGTTAGTAATATCATTGTCTCCATTTTCATATAAAGACATAAAACTTGGAAAGTCAAATATCACATAATCAGTAAGAGAAAGAACCTGGGTTGAGAGCCAGGGCTGCCTGACGCAGGACTCGCACTGTCTGGTGGGAATGCTGAGGCAGGAGTGAGGAATGGCAAGTCTGGTGAAAGCAGAGGGGAGTGATTACAAGACGGATCTACCGGTGCCCACGGGACTCTTTGGGGCATCGGATGCATGGTTCCTGATTGGGAAATGCCCAGACCCAGGAGTTATCTAGTGTGATTAAAGCCCTCCAATACTGCAAGAGAATGTGGGTCTGTACTACCCACAAATCGGAAGATGAGAGGATTATCTCCATGGCCCATTAAGTACTGCTCCATGCCTACTCTGTCACGCTCTATCTGCAGGAAGAGACTTTCAGAGGAAGAATTCAAAGCATACAGGATGGGCATGAATTTCCCCTCGACTCACAGAAAGGTAAAAGAACTTTGACTTGACTTATAGTCACAGGAAACAGGAAGTCTCCTCCATGGTCTTTTGATTTTTTTTGTTGCTCTGAGGAGGCCCACATATCATTGCTTTGCCACTTCAGGCCATTAAACCCATTTGCTCCTTTATATATCTGCTAAACATAGACACTGAAATGAAGAAATACAGCCTAAATAAGACACCAATAACAGCTTGCAGGAAATATTAAAAAACAATTCTGTAGGAGGTTAGGAGCTATGCCTTTTCCACTGTGAGCTTTAAAGGTGCTCTCTTTGATCAGCCACAAGGTCACTTCACAACAGGTATGAAATCAGAAATTTTGAGGACTATTGAGCACTAAATTTTCACGATGGATCAGCTAGAGGGTATTACACACAGAGAATGCCACAGTCTCAGTACACTGAGAGGGCAGAGGAAGTTCATGAGTATTCCTACTCTATGCCCTGGCAGGCCACACACAGCATATTTTTGTGTCTTTTCTGTCTCTTGGTTTTGTAGGCTGTGCCTGAGCTTCTAAAAGGAGGGACCTACAGCAACGCTTTGAACTTGAAGGTTTACTGAGCCAAGTCTTCCAAATAGACCAGAACCACAGGTGCAGGAAGTTCCTCTCCAAAGGCAGGTAATGATGGGCCCTGACATTGTCAAATTGCTCATCAGTCAAAGTTTCAGGGAGTCAGTATGCATGGTGGTTAAGCTCAAGAGTTTTGGAGATAAATAGAGATGGATTTCATTCCTGACCCGGCATGGGTTGATTATGTGACCATTGGAGACCCACTTCATCTTTGCATAGGCACGAAGTCCTGTTTTGTAAACTGGAACTTATATTAGTATTTCCTATGTAGGATTACTATGAAGATCACATACTTAATGCAATGTCTGGGCCATGGTAAGTGCCTCATTCGTGAAGGTTATAGCTGTTGAGCAGCTCATTACGTGGGCAGCACTGTGCAGAGCACTGGGGTAGATGGAGAAGTGAAAAGCATGTGCTTTGCTCTCAGAAAGCATACAGTCTAGTTTGACCAGAAAAATACACGTGCAGAAAAATTAAATACCATAAGGTAGTTTATGACGAAACGTTAATGGTTCCACATTGATGATAATTGTTTTACTCATGTATTCACTCATTCCTAAAATATGCACTGAGTACTTCCTATGTTGAAGCACTGCACTAAGCACAAAGAAGGGTAATGGAGCTTAATCTTCATAGTTTTCATTACATGGAAACTGCTAGCGCTATCTCTGCTTTTTTATGGGAAATTGAGACTCAGAGACAAAAAATATATACTCAGGTTCTCCGAGTTGCAACAAAAGGGATGGGGGTGGGCAAGATGGGTGAAGGGAATCAAAAGGTACAAACTTCCCCTTATTAAATAATTTAGCCATGAGGATGTGATGTATAGCATACTAACTGTAGTTAATGCTATAATTGTATATTTGAAAGTTGCTAAGAGAGTAGAACTTAGAAGTTCTCATCATAAGAAAAAGATATTTTTAACTATATGGGCTGATAGATACTAACTAGACTTACTGTAGTGATCATTTCGCATTATATGCATATTTTGAATCATTATTTTGTACACCTGAAAATAATATAGTGTTATGTGTCATTTATATCTCAATAAAATGTTTTGTTTTGAACCCAGGCCTATGTGGCCCCAAAGTTCATGATGCTGGAGAGCCATCATTAAAAGCGTGGACTCGAGAGCTGGAGAAACCGCATTCAGATCACTCTTCACGAGTTCTGTGGCAGTGAGAACCACCTCACATTCAGGGGCCAGAGTTTCCTCCTCTGTAAATTGAAGATAAATGTTAATATGCACTTCACGTGGTTTTGTGAGGATTAAATTAGTTCGTACAGGGCAATTAAAGATTTATCTTAGTGCCTTGCACACTGTAAGCACTGTATATATAAGCTCTACTATTTTAATAGTGAGCACTATAATTATTATTATCATAACTCTGAGTTATGGCATGTACATAGAACATTTGTTGGTACATAGTAAGTAAGCACTCAACAATTAGCTATGATATCATTATCATTGTCTGATAGGTTGTGCTATACTTGAATAGTGTACCTGTCTTTAGTCAAAATTGTCATTCCTTGCTCCTAACCCTCCATACTCCCTCACCTGCTAATGGTATCACAATATGCCCATTACACTGTTTTCTAAATTAATGTCTTTGTTAGCTTTCAGAGATAATCACAGGAATTCTAGGATTAGAACAGACCAAAGGTTAATTCTAAATCATGGTTCTTTTATGAAAGTTAATGCTCGGTTCCATATAAACTACTATAGCATATAGTACAAATTCAATAAATGTTGGTTATTGTAGTGTGAGTTCACGTACTTTCTTTTAACGTATCAGCCAGTGAGTCTTACAAATGTTTGGGCGCTAGGCTTTCCTGCAGGTACAACCTGTTCTGCATGTCGTGTTGGTGCCTTTGACACTTTTGCTAGACTAAAGTCATCATCAGAGTTTTCTACTTTTCACCATGTCAGAAACTTCTGCTTGGTGGCCAGGGTCTTCCTTAAACCAGCTCTATTTTGTCTGACTCATTTTATTTCCCATATAGCTTCCATTCTAATCAAGGTATTCTCCCTGATATCCTACGATAACTCCGAAACTATGTTGATTTTGCCCTGCATGTTGTGCTTTCCCATTCCTCACCTGGGAACACTCCATTTGACCCTTTGCAGACTCAAGTCTGCCTGTCTTTCGGAGATAAAGTCATGCCCCACCTCTCCCTTGCAGCCTGCTGTGATTACCTGCATCCTTATCAAACATTCGCTTCTCTGAAACCCTACAGCCTTGAACCCTCCTGCCTAATACAGTCACCATCCGGAGTAACGTTATAAAGAGGGTAAGTAATGACCTCTTATAGTCTGAATTCCAAACTCGACTCTGCTTCCTCTTAGCTATGAGATCTTAGGCCTCACATTTTTCACCTGTAAAATGAACACAACATGCGCAACATATCTCATTGATTTATTTTTGAGGATTAAATGACATAAGCTATACAAGGCACTTAGCATAGGTGTGTGATAATTATTTCTTTTAGGATGTAGTTGTTATGGTAAGAACTCAGCACATGTTTATTGAATAAAACAAACTATTACATTTGTTTCCACTTAGCTTTATTGTGTGTGTGTTTAGACCAAATATTCAGACAGACAACACTTGATAACCCAATGAGGACGTGCATTGATGACTTCTGTTACGATGTTGTCAGAGTCCTCAGTGTCCTTACATGTGCATTGGACGGCATAAAAGCCTTTCTCGTCTTATTCGGAGTTGGTATCTCCCCCACTGCTCCTGGTTGCTGACCACCACTGACTCAAACAGTAGAGAATGAGCAAGAGCAAGGGAAGGTTTTAGGTCACTGCAGATTAAATGCACAAAGACACAGGCTTCCCCATACTGAGGATAGAGAATACTTTGGGGGAAAGTTTTTAAGAAAGTTGAAGCAATTTTCTTTTTAGAAATCATAAAGCAGCCAGTGATTTGTAATCCGGAGGCACAATAGTCGGAAAAGTTTCTCTCCCTGCCTGTGAAAGCGAGGGCTGCCTCGCAAGGCCTTCTAACGCAGTCGGAGCTTCAAAGGGGTTAACAGCCCTTCCTCCCGAACTACCTGCTATGCTTTCTTCCACAGGCACTTCTGCTCTTTTCTGATTCTTTTGGGCTTGAAAATTATTTTTTCCACCATTCTTACTTTTCCTCTCCAGCCTTCTCTTTATTTCTTTTCCTCTCTAGTGGCCTGGCTTTGCTGCTGACCCCGATAGACCCTCTCAAGGGCACTTAGCAGAGCTGTTGTCTCAGGCTCAGGTTTTGTCCCTGTCCTCTGACTGGTAATAGAACAAAGGACAAAAGGCTATCTCTCCAAGTAACAATATCTCTTTATTGAAGCTTTATTCTGCTGCTTTGAGTCTTTTTATCTCTGATTCACTGGCCTTGCACTTGAGCAACTTTCCTATTTCTCTTCTTCCTCTTACCTCCCAACTTCTAGAATGAGTAGGTTAGATGTATTATTTCTGGTTTCTCACTTTCAATAAATCCTTCAATACAATTTATTAAGAAATTGGGGGAATATGGGAAGATGGAAGAATCAAACTAACATCAATTTTCATATCTAGGGTCCTGCTTGGTGGCCAGAGATCTGGGTCCTGCACTGTGCCTCTTAAAGCTCCCAAGACCGGCCAAACCTGCAGATCTTTTAGTGCTGGACTAGCTGGTGAAGAAACTGGGACTGCCAAAGGTCCTTCTTTCTTACCAGCCCCTTCCTAATGGAACCTAGAAGCAGTTTGGGAGGGCTACAGAAAGGGGTGATTGAAACTCAAGTGTTCACTCTGTTACCATTTATGGGATTCTTTGTGGCTGCAGCATTCTGCTTCTACTTCTTACTGCCGTGTTAGTCTTCAAGCTCACGTAACACGGGCTCACTGTGCAACCCCTACTCTCCATTTTTTGTGGTCACTACCTTAATTTAAGTGATCACCATTTCTTGACTGAAGTATTCTAATACAAGTATTAGTTTCCAAGGGTAGTCATCAAAAAAAAAAAAAAAAAAAAAGCAAAAACAAAAAAACCATGAGCTGGGTGGCTTAAAACAGCAGATACTTATTCTCTCATAGTTATGGAAGTTAGAAGTTAGAAATCAAAACATTGGCAAGGCCCTGCTTTCTCTCAGGGGTCTAGGAGAGAATGTGCTTCATGCCTTTCTATTATTTTCTGATGTTAGTGAGAATCCTTTCATTTCTTTGGCTTGCATCTGCAGAACTCCAATTTCTGCCTCTGTTTTCACATGGCATTCTTCTCCCTGCGTCTCTACCTTCAACCTTTTGTGTAAGAACAATAGTCATATTGAATTAGGGTCCACCTTAATGATCTCATCTTCATTACATCTGGAAAAGTCCTATTTCCAAATCAGGCCACATTTTTAGGTACTGGAGTTTAGGGCTTCAGCACACCTCTCTGGAGGGCATGATTCAGCTTGTCAGCATCAACGTCCCAGTGTCTCTCTCTGTCACCGGTGTCTCCCTTCTCTCATCCATCCTCCTTGTACCACTAGTTTGCTGTCTAAAACACGTATCAGGTCATTCAAAGTTGGATTTTAAACAATCTGCCAGTTCAACATTTATTTTAGGTAAAATCTTTAAAACTGCATTTCAGGCCCTTCTCACTTTAGATTCCATGTTCCTTTTCACTTTTTTCACTTTCTCTTTCCTAATCCCTGTGGACATAGCGTTATGACTATTAGAACATCCAAGCCCTTGTATATTTTCTTGTTTTTTCTCACCCAAGCCCCATTTTCTCCTAAAAATGAATGAATCCAACCTAGGTATTTTTCCACAACCCTTTGTTTAAGACACTCATTCCTTAGCTTTTTGGGTTTGTTTTTGGCCTCTATGGATGTTGTCACATTGTGTCATTGTCTGATTCATTCCGATTTCCCAATACCTGGTACCTATTCTCTGGACATAAATATTGTTGAAAAACTATTCCAGAGAAGAATATAATAGTGCTAATTTTGAAAATCTTTTTTAAAATTGTATTTTACATGAGTTGCAGAAACTTGGTAGAATTTTGTTAACATAGCTATCTCATTCAGATGTTTTTAGCATAGTAGTAGAAACTAACCTGCTTCGAGTAGAAGTTATATGATGTTGAGTACTTTATTTAAATTGCTGTTTTTCAATATCTTTGAGTTTCTAAATTATAGAGTTATTGTTAAAATAACATTTTGAAATTGGTTAGAACAGTGACTGACACATATTATATGGTTAATATATATTGGCTGTTATCTTCATAACTATTACTACTTTCATTCTTATTAGTCATGTGTTAAACCAGAATTATATAATGTAGGTTCTGATGTTTTGTAAAATAACCATTTTTTCCCACCAGAGATTGAAACCAAAGATAAGTATAGTGATCAGGTAGACAAAAGTTAAACATTAAGCCTTATTTCTGATAAAATTGTCAGAGAACATGGCTGAAGTGTTGGGCTAAAAGGGCCTCCCATTACTTTTGCCCAGAACCGAGCTTTTGAACCCAGTCCCTGACACAGCTGAGAGCATGATCTCTCTGCAGACATCTAGTTCCAAAGAAGAAAGTCATGTGTGCAGAATTCCTTCCAAGCTCTTTCGTCAGATATGTTACTTCTCCCTTCTGCCCTGTGCTTTTCCCACCACTGTCTCAAAGTATGAGTGAGACTGAAGAGAGAGACCCAGGAAGCTATTCTACATAGAAGTAACAGGAAAGGGGGAGAATGAATAGATCCCAGTGAATAACCGACCTCTTCATTCCATATGTTTTGCATATGTTATTCTAATCTTCAACGCAAATCTGTGACACAGGTGCAATTATCATCTTCATTTTAAAGATGAGATGGAGGAATAGGTAGATACATTTTGCCCCCTCACGTACCAAAAGGACAACAACAAATTTAAAAACAAAAAATAACCAGAACTGCCAGAAAATTGAACTGTATGGAAGTCCGATAACCAAGGAGTTAAAGAAGACACATTTTTCAGACCTGTAGGAGGGGCTGAGATGGGTAGCCAGGGCAAAAAGAACTCATGGCAAGGCAGTGGCTGGTGGAGCAGACAATTCCACATTTGCATGCAGATAAACTGGGAAGAACAACTGAGGAGTGAGACAGACCATGCAACCCTGGGTTCCAGTTCTGGGAAATAAAGCCTCAAAACCCCTGACTGAAAAAACCTGTGGTGGTTGAGGTGGTGGGAGAAACTCCCAGCCTCACAAGAGAGATAGTTGGAGAGACCCACAGGGTCCTAGAACGTACACAAATTTACCCACCCAGAGAATTAGCACCAGAAGGGCCCAATTTGCTTGTGGGTAGCAGGGGAAAGTGACTGAAATCTGGTCAAGAGCTGAGTAAGCATCATTGTTACCTCTCTGAACCCTCCCCCCACACACAGCACAAACATGCAGCAATGTGGGGTGCCCCACCCTGGTGAACATCTAAGGCTCTGCCCTTTACAATGTAACAATATGGCCCAAGTGAAAGAACAGATCAAAGATGCAGAAAAAACACAACTAAGTGATGAAGAGATAGCCAACTTATCAGATGCACAGTTCAAACACTGGTAATCAGGAGACTCACCGAAGTGGTTGAGTATAATTGCAAAATAGAAAAAGTGAAGGCTATGTAAAGTGAAATAAAGGGAACCAACAGTGAAGGGAAGGAAACTGGGAATCAAATCAACAGTTTGGAGCAGAAAGAAGAAATAAACATTCAACCAGGTCTTTTACCTCCTTGGTTAGATTTATTCCCAGATATTTTATTTTTTTTTTGTCGCTATATCAAATGGGATTTTCCCCCTGATTTCCGTTTCTGCTGTTTCACTGTTGGTATACAAAAACGCCTTTGATTTCTGGATGTTGACTTTGTAACCCGCTGTTTTGCCGAATTCAATTATTAGATTGAGTAGTTTTTTGGCGGAGTCTATAGGATTTTCTAAGTACACTATCATGTCATCTGCAAACAATGACAGTTTTGATTCCTCCTTTCCAATTTGGATGCCTTTTATTTCCTTTTCTTGTCTGATTGCTGTGGCTAAAACTTCCAGTACTATGTTGAATAGAAGTGGTGATAGTGGGCAACCTTGTCTTGTTCCTGATCTTAGTGGGAACAATTTTAGTTTCTGTCCATTGAGTCTAAGTGTCCATCTACAAATGAGTGGATCAAGAAACTATGGTACATTTACACAATGGAATTCTATGCAGCAGAGAGGAAGAAGGAGCTTATACCCTTTGCAACAGCATGGATGGAACTGGAGAGCATTATGCTAAGTGAAGTAAGCCAGGCGGTGAGGGACAAATACCATATGATCTCACCTTTAACCAGAACATAATCAACAAAAG